>BPLR01010023.1:0-53005 GCA_021605095.1 Caerostris extrusa
TTCCCTTCCTCCTTTCCTTCCTCCTTCCTTCCTTCCTTCCTCCCTCTCCTTCCTCCCCTTCCTCCCTCCTCCCCTTCCTCTTCCCCATCCCTGTCCTCCCTTCCCCCTCCCTCTCTCCTTCCTTCCCCTTCCCCTCCCTCCATCCCCTTCCTCTCGCTCCCTCCCTCCTCTCCTTCCTATTTGCCTAATGACTGCTATTCTACTCCTCTTCGATAAAATGACAGCACTGCTATCTTAAGCGTGTGAATACGAATACGTCTTCGTCTTCAATTTCTGCAATTTTCTACTACAGAATTGTCTTGTTTTCAGTCACGCTTTTGTAACGTTAAATGACAGTAACATCTCTAATAGAAATATCGTATTCTAAAACAGCATTACTTTTTTTATGTACAACTATGAAAATGTGTTTATTTTTGACTACTTTTCTATATATTTTTGGAAACCTTATATATATATATATATATATAGAATATATATAGAGAGAATACTTGAACCACGTCAGGGCGTTGATCATCATTGTTGTTTTCCCGATCCAATTTATTCTCTTCATCTTTTAAAATGAAAACTGCCTCATAATTTTTACCTTCTTTACAGGCACATTCCACTGTGGGGTCTAGAGGTTATTTTGGCGAGACGATCGCATTGTTGGATTCCTCCGACGGGCCGAGTATGGGTTCGCCATTGGCAAAAGCATTGGATACGGATACGTTAGCCATCCAGATGGAATAGTGGTCACTCCAGACTTTCTCAAGTCCGGCACCTATCATTTGGAAAGCATGGGAACCAAATATCCTGCACGGTATCACGCAAAGTCTCCGTTCGATCCTAATAATTTGAGAGTGAAGGGCAATTACAGTGAACCCCTGCCCGTGGATCAATAACTAGAGTGGACTTTCTTTCTTTTTCATTTCCAATTTAAATACAAATTATTGGGGTTAAACTTTCTAAACTGTAATTTTTTACTTCGTGGAAATTACTTGCATTCATGGAAATTAATTATATATTTGCTTTTTTTGTGCTAAGAGTCTTTTCCTGTATGCCTTAAATTTTTATATTATTGAAATTTTCAATTTTTTTTTTTTTTCCTTATTTTATTTTGTTTGAAAAAAAGAGGGAAGAATGCCATTCATATTTCATTGTTATTTTTATGATAAATGGAAGTGAGGAAAAGAATTTTTTTTCGATTATTGATGTACTAATAATTTTTTTAATATATCTTTGTAGTTAGACTTTATCTTTTACTTTTCGTGGAAATTACTTATATTCATGGAAATTACACATATTTGCTTTTTTTTATCCTACGAGTCTTTTATGTGTAAATTTTTATATTGTTGAAATTTTTATGTTGATTTTATTTGCTTTGAAAAAAAAAAAGAAAATGCCATTCATATATAGTAGTACCTTTTTTTATATATTTTTTCTAGTTAAACTTTGGAATATTTATCTTTTACTTCATTGAAATTAATTATTGTTCTACGAGTCTTTCCTATATGTTTTAAATTTTTATATTATTGAAAATTTTTTTAATTTTTTTCCTTTATTTTATTTCGTTATAAAAAAGAGGAAAAAATACTATTAATATATCATTATGTTATTTTTTATGATAGGCAGAAATTTCCTGTCATATTGATGTAGTAATAACTTTTTAAAAATTGAGAAGTTAACTTTTAAAATATATATTAAAAAAAAAACTAGACTGCCTTATAATCCTATTTTTACTTAAATAAAGAAACTTAAATTGTAGTGCCAAATTTAGTTAGTGCCAAACACTCAGTCTTGATATGAATTAGTGCCATGATTTTGAAATTCATGGCTTATTTATGCCTTTCAATAATCTTAAACAGGGAATTTTTACGGTAATCTTTAAAACTACGTGATTTTCAAATTAATGCCTTATTTAGATTTAACTCTTAAGAACACATATAGGAGAAATTCATATTGACAATTCTCAAAATCGCAGATTCAATTTTCAGTAATGTCCAACGAAGTTGTGCAACTGAAGGAAATATTAGAATTAAGAATTTTACTTAATGATCAGAGATCAGAATAAAGATTAGAAATCAGTGATCAGTGATCAGAATACTACTGTTTGAGTGATAGAATACTACTGTTTGAGTGATGGAATACTATTGTCCCTATGTGCTAGAATACTATTGTCCATATGGTTTATCACTGAACACTAGATTACTTTATAATCCAATTTTTACTTAAATAAAGAAGCTTAAATTTGTAGGGCCAAATTTAGTTAGTGCCAAACACTCAGTCTTGATATGAATTAGTGCCATGATTTTGAAATTCATGGCTTATTTATGCCTTTCAATAATCTTAAACAGGGAATTTTTACGGTAATCTTTAAAAACTACGTGATTTTCAAAATTAATGCCTTATTTAGATTTAACTCTTAAGAACACATATAGGAGAAATTCATATTGACAATTCTCAAAATCGCAGATTCAATTTTCAGTAATGTCCAACGAAGTTGTGCAACTGAAGGAAATATTAGAATTAAGAAATTTTACTTTTAATGATCAGAGATCAGAATAAAGATTAGAAATCAGAATCAGTGATCAGAATACTACTGTTTGAGTGATAGAATGCTACTGTTTGAGTGATGGAATACTATTGTCCTATGTGCTAGAATACTATTGTCCATATGGTTTATCACTGAACACTAGATTACTTTATAATCCAATTTTTACTTAAATAAAAGAAGCTTAAATTTGTAGGGCCAAATTTAATTAGTGCCAAACACTTAGTCTTGGTGGGAATTAGTGCCATAATTTTGAAATTCATAGTTTATTTATACCTTTCAGTAATCTTAAACAGGAATCTTTACGATAATCTTTAAAAATTACATAATTTTTAATTAATGCCATATTTAGATTTAACTTTTAAGCACACACATATAGTGTGCGCTTAAGATGAATCCGTATACCTATTATTATGAATCCATCCAATATGAAATTCTTAATTTCTTTAAATCATCAAGATTTTTATTATTATATTTATTTTAATTCATAATTGCCTAAAAATAATGAAATTATTGAATTCTGAATTTTTTAACCTGCACTTTATTTGTTTATTTATTTATTTTTTTTTTTTCGTTTTCTAAAGATATGTATTATTTCAACGATAAAAATTTCTTGGCAAATCTGCTTAAAAATAACTCAAATATTATTACTTACTATGTTTTTTGGTGATCTAAACTCATTATGATCTATAATATATTTGGGTTGCTAAATCGCTTTTAATATTAATGGATTTTTGACTAATAAAAATATCAATTCATATGCCAATCAGATAGAGCCTAATCTTTCAGATTATCTATTGGATAGCGTTTTATGGCGTGAGATTTTTGTATTTAGTAGTTTAATTTAAAGAGAACGAATATTAGCAACAAATTCTGCAAGATTTCTTGTGGAATATTTTTAATAATAACCTATTAGAAGATAAATCAAATCCTCCCTCCCGTTCAGTTGATTTAAATATTGAGTAAATTAAATTATTTAATGTAAAATCGGTTATTTTTGTTAAGAAAATATTTTGCGTATGTGTGGTAGTATTGAAAAAATGAGTGTGTTTAAAGGGTTAAATATGTTCAAATATTTTCTATTCGGTAATGCATTTCTGTAATTGAACTCATTTCAAATCAATAGCTTTTGAGAATAACAAAAAATATTTCATAAATTCAATTCTAGAGGAAGTAGTTCAATAAGACATTTTGTAAACACGTTACAGATTACTCTGTACCTGATTTTTAATGTATTTTTTTGTATGTATTTTTATATTTGAATATCAAAAGCTAATATATTTTTTCAATAGCATTTTACAAAGTTGAAAGAAAGGGCCTATTATAAATGTAATAATAATATTTTCTATTTAGTAATTGATTTTAAACCACAATGCAAATAAAACTATCCAATATATTTTTAAATAATGTAAATAACTTAACTATATTACATGTGTAATTTCATTATTGGTGCTAATATGTATTGTTGTAATTTTATGCATATTTAACTCATTCTTATTTTTATCATAATTTTTCAAATTTTTTTTTTTGAAAGAAAAAAATTCAATAATTTAATTGTTTCAATTATTTAAAAAAAAAAATCTTTTTTAATAATAATATTAATATTTCCATATATACATTTTAATATTTTCTTTAAATTATTTTTTTTTTAAATATAAAATAAATAAAATTTTATTTTTGTATATGAAAATGTTATGATATAAAATAAAATTATTTTTTTTTTTTAATTTTCTTAATTAAATGATTATTTTTTTTTTTATTTCCGTTTTCATGATAAAAATAATGCAATATCAAAAAAAAATTCAATAATCCAATTTATACACTTTTTTTTTTATTTATGAGATGATTTGAATATTTGCCTGATAAATGTTTAATTAAAAATTAATATTCTTTTTATTCATAACTGTATCTCTTTTATTCATCGTAATCTTTTACGAATCAGTTTTCTTTTTTTAAAAAAATATAACATGTAGAATACAACCATAATAAGTTTTCTCAGTAGGAAGTATTGAAAAACTTATTTTTAAAGATATTTTAATAATATATATGTAAAAATTACGTACGTATTCTTATATAGAAAGAGAATGTTTAAATGTGTATAACTATAGTGTATTCATGATTATATATATTTTTTTATATTACAGATTTTAATATCTTGCATTGTTACTAAAAAAACCTATAAAAATATTTTTTGACTTTTATACTTAAGTTTTATTTTTGTAAACTGCATGGTGTCTTATTTTATGAAATAAAAGTAAATAAAAACATATCTTGTTATTGTATTCTCCCATTTCCTCCATACTTGCAGCAGCAACAACACATCTTTCAAATTAGGTTACTTCCACAGAAAGAAAGTAGAAACGTCAGGTGCCCCTTTGAAATGCTGAGAATGTCTTCCAAGGTGTATTAGTAGCAGGTGTTTTACGAAAGAAAAGCCTGCTGCAATGTCTAACCTCTGCTAAAAAATGGACAGCAGGGGAAAAGAGAGAAGAAAAAAAAAAAAAAAAAAAAAAAAAGTAAGCCTCAGATGCTTTGCTATATAATTACCCTGTCTATGCTCTGACCTTTTTTTTTTTTTTTTTTTTCGATCCTCAGGTATTTATTTATTAGTTCGGTATTTTCTTTCTGTTTTTTAGTGTGGGAATACTCCAGCTTTTTATTTTCCTTTTGATGTTCTATTGGAGGTTTTTCTTTTTTGTCCATTTGTAGAGTAATAGCTATAGAAGGTTATTGCGTTTGTTGAGTGGGATGTTTTTAGTATCATTTTATCTACTATCTGTACCATTTGTGAAACACTTGTTTGTTATTTTATATCATTTTGTCTCTTACATTAAAATCCCTACCTACGATTTATTGGCAAATTCAATCCATAATACTTTGTAATGATCCATGATGTTAACAATTATGATTGACATAACTTTACAGTTAATGTTAAGTATTTAAAAAAATTTTTGAATGATGTTTAATAATTGCTATAAGTCTACTAGATTGATAGGAGAGTCGAGTACCTGTGCACGTAGTGCACATCTGCTCAGAATTCAAATATAATAAGACAAAGTATCACATAATTAGCAGGAATTAAAAAAAATTTTAAGCAAACAGTTAAGAAGAGAAGTTTAAAAAAAGTATATAAAGAGAAAGTTAAGGGGAGGGGAAAAATATAAGCAATATAAAAAATACATAATAGAAGCTTATAAATACGTAAATGCATAGCAGACATATATAAACACAGATATAATGGAAATAAATAGAAAATATAGATATATAAACGCAAAAAATAAAAGCTTTAAGGAAACAGAAAACATACGAGCAGCATTTGAAACTGAAGATCGGAAGTAAAGTTTGTTAATGCAGAGTAGAGTTCGATGTTTTCAGAAATGGAAATTTTTTTTCTTTTTAACATAGTTCTGCAGTACTTACTGCAAAGGCAGAGAACGATGGGAGATTTCTTAGAACTGAGAGTAATATTGCAGATGGGTCATTTGCTATATGTCGATTTTTGTCCAAAAGTAAAAGTTATAGTGCCTATTATTTTTCTTAAAATGAGATACTTTTTATAGAATCTCTCTCTATATATATAGAGGGAGAGAGCGATACTATATATATAATCTTGATTAAGATGCACGGCTGCTAATTATACTTAGAATCAGAAATTTATTGTCAAAATAATATCTTACCTGAAATAAAAACAGAATTGTGTCTACCAATAAGGCCTTTTATGGGTTAAGAAATCTGTTTAAATCGCACTCCATGTGCAGAAAAACTAAATTCTTGTTACATAAAACGCTTATTAGACCTATTTTGCTCTTTGGCAAGATCTGATGAGGCCCATTTGGGCATATTTGAGCGGATTTATTCTTGGAGGTGTTAGGGAAAGTGATTGTTGGAGAAGACAGTATAACGCAGAAATTTATAAACGCTACAAAGACCCAGATATTATAAAATTTAAGAAGGATAATAGATTAGACTGGGCTGCTCATGTATTTAGAATGAATGATTTAAACCCTGTAAAAACACTAGTTTTGGCAAAGCCACAGGGAAAAAGAGGAATAGGACGCCCCAAGTTGCGATGAATAAATGCAGTTGAAAAAGATTATGCTGTACTGAAGATTAAGAATTGAAGGACCATTGTCAGCCAGAAGAATGCATGGAAATCACTTGAAAGGAAAGCCCTGGTCCTTTCTGGGCTGTCGTGCTATTGAGGATGATGATGATTTTTAAAAACTTTTTTTAATGTTATTATTTAGGTCACACTTAGTTTTGTTATTTTAAATTGGATAATGTCATAATTTTAATAAGTAAATAAATTATTTCTTCTATTAATGGTAGTTATATAAGTTTACATTAAACGTAAATAAATTTACCACAGGCAACAAAAAAATATTTAATAATTCAATTAAGTTCTCTAAAACATGTACTGTGGTGATTTTTTTTTTTTTCATTTAAAAAATTTCTTTAAGATTTAAATATAACTAATAGATCAAAACATATATAGCTAAAATAGGTCAAATCTGTAAATAAGTCGAAATATCTAAAGGGAAAAAATTGACAATACAAAATTTCTGCACAGTTTAATGGGGGGAAATTTTGATTGATGAAAATATCTAAAATTGAACTATGAGGAATACATAAAATGAAAACATTACATTTCAGATATTCTCTCATGTTTAGGAAAACCTCTATTATTCCTGCATATTTATTTAAAGAATTGCAAATTTCTTGCAAAATACTATAAACATACATAAAATAATTTTAAAAAACAAACATAACATTTGTTTATAAAAAGCTTTTGATTGTTTAAAAAAATTTCTCAATATCCCGGAATTCCGTGAAACTAATAATTTAAAAGGTCTATCTGTATAAAAACTAATGAAAATCTTTATTTTACGAAAAATCACTGAGAAATCGCTGGTATCAAAATAAAATATATTAGCAATTAATCAATATCTGCATATTAATTTTTACCTATTCATTATAGCATCGTTAAATAAGAAGTCGTGAAAATTTATGATTCTATTTAGCATATGTTTAACAGCCATATTTACGACTTCTGGAAAAGGTTCATTTTATATTCAGGAAGCGTAATTTCTCCATTTAATATGATCGTTATGAATGTATTAGTTCAGAAACATTAGTATTTACATTCCTGATAGTTTTTTTTTTTTTTATAATTAATACTCACTGTTAGCAAAAATTACAGCCATTAATTTGTGTCTAGTTATAAGTTTGATTTATTAGTTTCATAATGATGAAGGTTTTTTTGAGTTTCAGTTTTAAATATAAGAATTATATGACATGCATACTTAGCGAAATTAAATTTTAATTGTAATTTTTATTCCAAAAACTTTAAGTAATTCAAAAACTCTAAAAGAAAATAGAACAGCTTAAAATAAATTTTATTAATACTTAAGAATAAATTTTTATTAAAAAAACCCGAATATTTACAATAAATATGTTGCATATTTTGCATTATATTGAAAATAAAAGACTATTTAACTGACAATATTTTTTTTTTAAACATATCCCTTCACTTCATTTATTCTCTAACAGTTTTTACTGGAATTTTATTTTTTTCACGATAGTTTTTCAGCTAAAAAAAAAAAAAATATAAGTTATCGAAAATCGAGTATCTATTTAATGTTACTTTTTAAATAAATTTAATTTTGTAATAATTAAATAAATAGTGTATTAAATAATTAAATATAGAACATTTTTCTTACAAATTATGTTTTATTTCTACAAAAAAACAAAAATTTATAGTAAATAAATCGTTTGTATTTTATATCAAATAATTTATAATTTTCAAATAATTTTTAAATAAGTAATTTTCAGCTAAAGAAGGACGAAAAAAATAGGTTATCAAAATATCAGTATTTAATATTACTTTAAACAAATTTAATTTTGAAATAATTAAATAAATAAATTTGTAGAGCATTTTTCTTACAAATTATGTTTTAATTCGACAAAAAGCAACAGTTAACAGTAAATAAATCGTTTGCATTTTGTATCAACTAAATCATTTGCATTTGGTGGTAAATTCTATTTATCTGAAAATATTTTTTAAGTATCTTATTTCACCTTCGTTTATTCTTTTTTTGAATTTTCTCTGGAGGCATATTTTGTTAAACAGTAGCTTGTTGATTCAACTAAATAGCGGGGAGAAAAAAAGGTTATTGGAAACCTTTGTGAATAATGGTACGATAAACAACAAAGAAGTTAACTTCGAATCATTAAATTAGCCATTGTTCATCATGTTCTGAAAATTCAGAATACGAGACGTGAAAGTTCGTCTGCTATCAGAGAATCGTTTGTTCTTATCAGATGCACGATTGTGCTGCAAACGGTTAAAACACCGAAGTCTTGTTCTTGCGAATGGCGAAAGAAAAAAAAAAAATTATCAATAATGGAATGAAGCATAAAAGAGGAGGGGAAGCAGAGAATGGTTCGATTCTTCCTTTGAGTCATCGGAATTCCAGCTCAACAGTCAATTACAGTTCGAAAGTAATATCCCCCACCCCATCCTCCCTATTCACGACCATGGTGTGGAATGTGGGGTCATAAGAAACAGGCAGGCGACATATTTGGCCACCAAACTTGGCCTTCGAGGTATTGTTACCATTTTTTTTTTTTTTTTTATTCCGAAGAATTATTATATACCATTCTGTATTATTATTATTAAGTAATGTAATAATACCTTAGAATTAAATTTTGGAGATTATTTTCAATTAATGTAGATTCGTTCTGCATATACATACATTAACTTATAATTCGATTTTAATCAAATTCGAATCTTCATTTAATGCGGTGTTTTTATTCCTGTGGCCTTGTACTAAAGAAAAAAAAAAAAAAAAATTTTTTCTTCTTTTTTTCCTTGTTGTCTTTCTACGTCTGATTATGAGCGGGGGTTTACTTTGATGAGCTTTTACTATGATGAAATTTGATTGATCTCAATAGATAAATTAGTCTCAACATAATTACACTTTGAAGTCCCAGTTAATTTTAATCATAAGTTATATATTCCATACCATAAAAAAAAAAAAAAAACATCAATCAAAATACTCTGCAAAACATAAATTTTTATGCCGTAATTCCTTCATGAATTATAGAATTCTTTTAGATAGAATTTTCTTTATAGAATTCTGCTAGAATGTTCTGATGGGCATGTATGACATTAGACATAAAATTTTTGTTAATTACTTTTATTATGAAAATTTCCATTTCAATGAAAAGATAGAAACTATCTGTTTTAAAGTATTCATAAAAAAAAAATTTTTTTTCATTCTATTGTTTAAATGATTATTATTTTTTTCCCGCGTTTTCTATTTGATAAAATTTATCGAATGTAAACCAATCTGAAGTAAAGTACACAAAAAATATTGTTTACACGCGCATGGTCTATGTTTCTATTTAATCAAAACACACTCAAACATAAAGAATTTATTTTAATAGTTAGTATAATTTTTATTTAACTTATCATTAATTTAAATAAAAAATTTGTTTGGACATATATTATATAATTATAAAACACAAATTAAAATACTCTGCAAAATCTAAATCACGTGACGTATTTTGTAGCGACTATTTCTTCATTTATTGATTTAATTGTGCTAGAACGTTCTGATTACCATAATATTACAAATAAAATTTTCATTAATTACTTTTATTATGAAAGTTTCCATTTCAATGAAAAGATAAAAACTATCTATTTTAAATGTCCGTAAAAATTAATATTTTTCATTGTATTGTTTAAATGTATATTTTTTTTCTTCGTGTATTGTAATTGATAAAATCTATCCACTGTAAGCTAATCTGAAGTGAAGTGAAGTATAGAAAATATTATTTACACGCGCGCTGTCTATTTTTCTATTTAATCGAAAACTCAAAGAATTTATTTTAAATTAATGTTAAGTTAAATGAAAATTATACCATCTATCTATTTTGTATAGCATTATCAATATTTAACTGATTATAAAAATATGAAGATTGTGATTGTCTAATACATGAAGACTTTTGTCTTATCATTTTTCTAATCTTAATTGATATTTTTCTGTAAAAAAAAAATATTATCAATGTAAAATATACTATGGCATTTACTAAAGCTGGGACATATCTGTTAGTTTATAATATAATTATGTTATGGTGGTCTTTTCATATTCTTTCTGTTCTGACATTTGAATCTCTTTGCATTAAAAAAATCATAGTATCATATTAAAAAATGGCTAAACAGTGATAAAATTAATCGGATGTATTTGTTCTTAAATATTTTATGTCATTCTATTTAATGAACAGAATATAATCTACTTGAGAAAAAAATTAGTGAGAAATTTTTATCAAAAAAATAATCACCCAACCTGATCAACTGTGATCAAGTTTTTGTTTAAGCTTATGTAAATCCATTTTATGTATATGATATTACTAATTATTCTTTATGTAAGTAGAGTTACCTTTTGGTTTGTAAAGTTTTAGGTAACGTTAAGGTTGAGTGAGCTTCAATGAACGACTACCTAAGTCGACTAATATCATTAGGTACTGTAACCGTCCTTCCTCCTACATACCGACGAAAGGAGAAATGGTCAGTCGGCCTCGAAACTCTCACCTGAGGAGAAGTACAGCTCAACCTTGCGGTGCCGCTGAGAAACGTTTTTATAGTCTCTCATTCCGAGTAAAATACATGTGGCGTGTTATTTGGACTACAGATTCTTAGCCAGAGGAAGTATAGTTCGCACTCCCTGCGCGTAACAGAGTTTCGGGTTTTCGGCTTAGAAGTAGAGTCCTTCCAAGAATATAAAATTATCTGTCTTAAAATATATTAAATATTGTATGTGTGTGTTGTTTGTGAGTGTGTAAATAAAGCTGTGAATTCTTCAACCTGTGCCTCAAGTATCTCAATACAACCACACACAGTTACAACCTGACTGCCCAACCTGCACACTACAGTACTACATTATCATTTCTCAGAGGGTGTAGGGATTAATATCAAAAAGCTGAAACTTTCGAGAACTATTCACTCAATATGTATTTATGTATATTTGAGCGTTCTTAAACAACAGCGTAACTCAAAATTTACTTCATAAACTTGTTGATTTATTTTGTACAAAATAATTTGATTTGAATTTTTACTAGCTGCAAGCAAAAAGATCTGTTATTCCCCGGATATCGTAAAAATATTTCATTTATCTATTCATTATATAAATTCTATCTATAATTCCGATTAACAGTATAACGTGGCCAAAAAAATTCTTTGACATACCTAAAGAGTAAATCAGGCATACTAAAATAAGTTTCTTTCTACAAAAGTACATATGATTACAAACTCCATCGTTATATGCTAGATTTGTCTAAATGCATTTTTTAATACTTTTAAAAATGTGGCTTTTGAGGTATATACTGCTGCAAAAACTTGAAATATCTCTTCTGAAACTTTAGTAAACAATTGTAAATTGTTGTAGTATCCTATAGTGGTGTTTACTTTCATATATTTACAAGCCAAAATTGCTTGTTTTTATATATCTGAACAAATTTTTTTTTTTTTTTTTTTTTTTCATTTACCGTACTTACCTTTTGTTAATATCTTAACTAGCTTTTAAATTTATCTTGTGGTTCATCATTTTATAGAAGTATAGTTGATATTCAATCAATAAGTTTGCCTCCAACGTTTCAAAATGTCATCAGTAAAGCTGCCATGACATACATTTCATCTGAAGAATCATTTTCGATAATTTTTTCATCATTTATTTAATTTCCGCTACTTGAGTTATATATTTGGGGCCTGATGGCAGAGTGACTAGCACTCGGTGCCACAGGTTTCGGGTTCGAGTCTTGACGGTGTCATGGATGCTTGTAGTGGCTCGGAATCCACTTTAAACCGCAGGTTCCAGTCTAATATGGTACAGCGTTGGGCTGAAAAACCCACCCCGTATTTAAAAAAAAAAAAAAAAAAAAAAAAATCTGAAAATCTTGAAATCTGCCTGTAAGCAGATGGCCTTGGTCCTCACTATGGGGCTGTTGCACCAATAAATTTAAATGTCGGAAAGGATCCAGGATCAACTTTTGCCAAATAGAAGATTTCCCATGTCTAGCACCATAAATCGGTTGATCCTTAACATCATCCCGTTGAATCGTGGGGGTTGCAAATTCCCAGATGACCAATGTACCAACCTCAACCAAGGCAATAAAAATTCTTTCCAAGATGATTGCAACATCAACATCTTCAAAGTCTATGTTCCAATCCGTAGAAGTTTGAAGTATTTATTGTTATTCTAATGCAGCTGGCAATACAGAGATAGTTAATCTTTATGCCATAAGCATGGGCTGCTCATTTAGTACGGTGTAGCTTGAAGATATACTACGGATGTGAGTAACACTACCTCCACTAAGCTCTACGATCATATTAGACTGGGAACTATACTGTTTAAAGTGGATTCCTAACCACTATAAACATGCATAGCACCGCTAGGTTGGGAGTCGAACCCGAAACATGTGGTACCGAGTGCCAGATGCATTCCGGTCCCATGTTTTCAGGTATTCTTCGAACTACATTTCGTTCTAAAACCAGCACTGAAGCTATTCCAGATGATCTTCCACTTTTACGCCTGTCCCTATTTTAAAAAGAAATCCTCCCTCCTGCAGCATTTTGTACACCGAAATCGGATCGTAGCGATCGTCTTTAACGTCCTTAATTAGCATTTGACACCGTGGAGCTGTTTTTAAATCGTCCCATCCTCTGGAAACGAAAAATAAAAATTCGCTACTTCCAAAGGCACAAAGGAGAGGCCATCCTTGATCTTCTCAAGGTCACGGATTATTTCTTTGAGGACATCGGACGCCTTACGGCATACTACATCCGGGTTCGTTCCGAGAAAACACGAAAATATAAAAAATAAAAATAAAAAAGCAAGGGAGAGAGGGAGAAGAAGCACAAAAAAGAACTTCGTAACAGCAGCTGGCACGGTCGGATATCCATGAGGAGAATATTTACAACTTAAAATTCTTCTCTTTAGTCGTCGTACCTTAATTTTTTTTTTACTTTTATTTTACTGAATAGATTAATGTTGCCTGATATTATAGAGTGCATCGGTATTAGAGGAATTTAAGAGCTCATATTCAATTATAATTGTTCCTTTTCTTCCTTCCTCTTTTGTGAAAGATTAAAGACTGAGATTTCATTGTCATATCGTTTGCAGTAGCTTCAGGCGTGTATTTATAAACGGTTTACGATGGAAACTATTCATTAACTGTCATTCATTTTCTATTGTTAGGCGGGGACAACTTTAAAAAAAAATGACATAAAAAGTTTTCCCCCTGGGGAAAAACTTGTTTTGTAATTGTTCTCATGATGTGAGGTATGAAGTACAAAGTTTCGTTTGAGGTTAAGTGATTAAATCTTATATTTATTATTTATTACTTGATTCATATTGATTTTGTCTTCATATAAAATTCTCCTATTGAAGATAAGTAATTATTCGAATGGGAGTTTATACAGACGGGTTTTTAAATGTATCTTTTGGCATGCAAGTCATATTTTTTAACGAGTTTTATCAATATTATCTATCAGTTCTTTTTAAGAGAATATAAAATTATGTATAATTTTCATGATTATGTATACGATTTGCCAAGCCCGTTGTAAGAAGCAATCGTTCATGTTAAAAGATATATAACTAATAAGTAGGCAATAAAAAAAATAATAATATTTTAATTTATATTAGTGAAATAAAGGTTTAATCTAATGCTTTTTGCGAAAATTATCGCCTATCAATATTTGCCAGTTTTTCTAACTAACCAATGCTGCCTGATGGCCAATTAGCTAGCGCTCTGGCCTTTAGTACCATAGGCTTCAGGTTCGAATTTTGCCTGTGGCATGGATGTTGTTAGTGGTTTGGAATCCCGTTTAAACTGTAGGTTCCGATCTAATTAGTTTAAAGTGTACAAAAAATGACCGTACAGTGACAAACCAAACAGCAAACTAATTCTCCAGACCTTACAGAAAATGGTGGGCAAAGGCCGTCTGCCAAATGACAGGTGATGTTTTCTTTTTAGGGGGTAAAGTTGTCAGCTCTACGCTCATCAGTAATATCGGGATCTACGGTTTAAAGTTGATTCCGAGCCACTACAAACATCCATGGCACTGTCAGGACACACCTGAAACCTTTGGAACCAAGTTCTAGTCTAACGGCCATCAGGGCCCTTACTACTTCTCTCACTTTACTTTGTCAATATGCTTATTGTTTCTAATTCCCTATGCAAAATAAAAATATTGAATAGACGTGTTCTCTGCTGTAAATCTATTCAGTTTTTTAATTACAATATTTAATTTAATTATATACATTAATTGGTTATTACTTGCCTTTTGACAAGGTTTTAAGATGAATTATTACCATAAAATGAAAATATTTTTACCACTTTTTAACAGTTTAAAAAAAAGAAATTAAGTATAATATACATTTCACGTAACGGTAACTAAAGAAAATTAATTTTTGAAAATATCCATTTTCATATAGTAAATAATATAATAGGGACCTAATGGCCCAGTGACTAGCGCTCGGTGCCACAGATTTCAGGTTCGAGTCCCGGCGATGTCATGGATGCTTGAGTGGATCGAATTCAATTTAAACCGTAGGTTCCTGTCTAATATGGCTGTTAGCGTAGGGCTGACAAGCTCAGCCCATAAAGAGAAAACATCTCCAGTCTTAAAATCTGTTAGTAGGCAGTCGGCCTTGGCCCACCATGAGGCTGTTGTGCTAATGAAGAATATATAATATAATAATTGAAAGTCTAAAAATATTTTCAGTAATTGTTATTAAATGAAAAATATTAAAAGACTTTTAGCACATGATCTTTGAATCTAATTAATTTTTATTTTCAATATGCTAGTCATCAATTAAGTAAATGCATACAAAATGAAAAATAAAAATGTAGCATCATTGTAGCAGCGAAAATTCTTTGGCCTTAGTTTAATATTTCTGAAATGAAATTTGCACACCACTGATGTAATAATTTTTTTATGTTTTTAATAATTAGTACTCATATTTCATTTATAGTATTATTTTATTATATGACTTTAAAAAAATTGAAATAAATGTGAAAATCACAATATATTACACTTATGTTTCCTAAACGTACTCGTAATAAAGAAAAAAATTATACAGTGTTTAAAAAAAAATTTTTTTTTTTTTTTTTTTTTTTTTTTTTTTTTTTTTGTAATATTTACTAATGTTTCTCGGATTCGTTTTATTCCATTTTATTAATACTCCTTTTGATAATTTTTCAGATTCATTTGATTTAAAAAATGATCAATAGTCTTTAAGATAATGAAAATCATGAACAGAAATATATCTCACACTGGAAAATTCTATAAAAAATTGCAATGCAAATCTTTTGCAATATCGGGCTTAAATCTATCGAAATTAATTTCATAAAAACTATTTAAAAAAAATATGTTTAGTGCAATATTTGCACTAAACATATTTTTAGAAAAAAGTAACAATTAATTACAATAACAATTAATACTCAGTTACAATTATAATTACAATTATATAACAATTAATATTTCAATCTGTATTGTAAAAAATATAAATGCAGAAACTGAATGCAATTTACTCACTTTAAAAGCCCGCTCCTATCCTTCTTCTATTACATTGATACATTAATGAATTTTAAGATTTAATTATATTAATTTTTATGAAAAAGCATTTCAAAATTCAGAATTTCTTCTTCTTCATTTCAGAATTTCATTCTTCAGCTATCAGACAACAGCCTAATGGTGGGCCAAGACCGTTTGCCCACAGGCAGATTTCGAACAGGAGCTTTCTTTTTATTGGGTAGGGTTGTCAGCTCTACGCTCAACAGTCATATTAGACTGAAATTTATGGTTTAGAGTAGATTCCGAACCACTACCGACATCCATGCCACCACCGGGACTTGAATCCGAAATTTGTGGCACCGAGCGCTAGTTTCTCAGCCATCAGGCTCCGAATTCGGCATTTAAATACTCAAAATACCATTTGTTTGCTATTGGTTATTTATTAATGAGATCATTGGTTATATATATTCTAGGAAATTTCTTACACGAATAATATAAAGGGCCTCAAGTTTTTAAATACAATAATAAAAATAAGCAGTTTAAAAATAATTTAAAAAAATATTAAAATCATTTTATTGCAGCAAAATTAATGTAAAATACTTCAATGATTTAAATAAAAATTGTTAAATTAAATTTGATTACACGTTTCTGTATTTCTATACATAAATCAATATAATCTAAGTCCAAAACAAAGTTTTAGAATATAAATTGTTTTTTCTATCACCAGGATCTAAAGATATAGATATTGCACTAATCACAAAATTTATATAGTAAAAAATGTTTAAAATAGAATATATATAATTTTACATTTAATTTTGCCATGAATCACACTAAATTACATAATAAATTCTACAGTTAGCCTTCCATGAGAAAACGAAAATTCAGTGTATATATAATTTTACTGAAAGCTACCAGTTAAATAACAAAACAAATTAGTATAATTTTTAGTGAACCTGACAAAAATAGATGCTTAGTTTTCAATATTAATAAAATCTAATTTCGAAGAATATATTTAAAAATCCTTATATAATTTTGATATACCCTATATAATTTTATTAAATATTGATATTTTCTAGTTATTTAATATACTTACATGTAAATATTTTAAAAATTAAAATTATAAATATAAGATGTCCATTTTTTTTTTACATTTGTTTGTGATTGTAGATATATAAATATAATTTAATACGTTAGATAGATAGACAACAATCCAATTCAGTCACCTGAAACATTTATTGTAAACTTTATTTTTAAAGAAATGTTACCAAAATTTTATTTAGAAATTACTGGGTTTGAGTAATCATTAAAAATTAAATTTTTTAAATTACATTAAAAATTAATTTGTAGCTCTACGGTAATTTTTTCATACTTTAGGCTAATTAGACTGGGGCCTAAAGTTTAACGTGGATTCTCAATCACTATTCATGTGATAGCCAGGATTTGAATCTGAAGCCTTAAGTCCAGAGAGCTATCGAAATGGATATCAAGGCGCTAGCGGTTTTATTTACGAGCACCACGCTTTATAATATTTTTTTTTTTTTTTTTTTGGGGAAAAAAAGTGAGCTTATTTCTTGAAAATATGCCCCCCCCATAATAAATCCGTTAAAAAAAAAATAAGAAAATGAATAGTTTAAAAAAAAACTAAAAAACACGCTTTTAGAGTTAATCAAACTAAAAAGTAAAAAATAATTGTTAACATAAGAATAAAATGAGTGACGAGAAAATGAATGTCACTGTTCTAAAAGTGTGGGGTACTCGATATGAATCGTTATAATTTTCACTAGTTTCATTCCGAAATGCAGAGTTAGTTTTAAAAATGTCATACAAAGCATCCCACGCTTTTAGAACAGTGACATTCATTTTCTCGTCAATCATTTTATTCTTATGTTAAATTATTTTTTACTTTTTACTTTGAATAACTCTAAAAGCGTGTTCTTTAGTTTTTTTTAAACTATTCATTTATTTTTTTTTTTACTTTGATTAACCCAAAAAGCCTGTTTTTAGTGTTTTTAAACTATATTATTTAAATGAGGTCCCGGTATGGAGGAGTGGAACTATAGTTCTTACAATAATGTAATTGTGAGTAAAACAAAGGCTATCGTTTAAAGTAGGGCAAAATCGAGCCCAAAGAGTGAGTTACAAACAAACAAACATACAGGTGAAACTAATATAAAAGCGTATTAAAAAGAATCAACTGTTTTCTTTCTGAAAGATGCCTATAAATGTTTCTTTGCAGCTTAAATAGTGTGTATGAGGAGAAACAGATCTCCAGGGGAAAAGTCAGTTACATACATACAAACATACAGGTGAAACTAATAAAACCGTATTAAAAGGCCCAATTTTTATAGTTTTTGGTTTGTAGCTTTATTGTCATTTTGAGCACACTTTAGGCTAATTAGACCGTGACCTACAGTTTAACATGGATTCCGAACCACTCACAAACATCCATGCCACCGCCAGGATTCCAAACTGAAGTCTCTGGTTCCAAAAGCCAGGATTCAAACCTGAAGCATGTGGTATCAAAGGTTAGAACGCTATCCAATTGGCCATCAAGCCGCTAGCGATCACATTTATTAACACCATCGACAGTTTTTAATTTTTCTTTTGGAAAAAAAAAGTGAGGTTATTTCTTGAAAATATTCCCAGCATTCCTCCTATTAAAAATCTGTAGGGAAAAAAAAGTAAGGGGGAAGGGGGTCCCACTTTCATTTAAACTGAACAATCGATGATTAATTAAAACCGGGAGGGAAAAAAATCCAGTAGTTAGCGAATAGGTTTACAACGTCCTCGGCTGTTAGTGAAGAATACGCATTCTATTTCTTAATAGTAACTTTTTTTTTATTTTGTTCCCCGCTTGAGCACACGAAGGAAGAGGGAAAGGAAAGAAAAAAAAAAAAGAAAAAGAACGTTGCGGTGGGAACCGAACAGTGTCCGGTTGCTCTCTCTCTCACGACATCCCTTTTGGTGAGGCGGCTCCTAAGACCGGATTATTTGGCAGCATCTTGAGTAGCACCAGGCAGTAGTCGTTTGGTGCAGGAATAACTGCAGAACTCATTCATTCGATTTTAAATACGACTAGACGTAGAGATGGAGAATTCTGTGAGCTTTCTCCCCCAGTGTGTATGGAATACTCTTTTTAATTTACTAAATACCGTAGATTTTCTGTAGTGGAAATTTGAAAAATAATGCTTATTTGGGAGGATAGTGTTTGATTGGTAGTTTTTGATTTCAAAATGCTGAATGGGATGGAAGGCTTTTTATCCTTTTATTGCTAAGTTTTGAAATTAAAATTTTTAAAATGTTTATTCAAATGTGAATCGTTTTAAGAGGACAGTGGGCCTTCAAATCAGTAAATAAATAAATAAAAATAGTTAAATATACGAAATTCAATGGGCATTCTTTTAACTAATGTATATCGTAGTAATGAATGGTTTGCCGCTCTATGGTCATTTTTTGCACATTTTAGATTAATTAGACCGGGACCTACAGTTTAAGGTGGATTTCGAAACACTAACAAAACATCCATGCCACTGCCAGGATTTGAACCTGAAGCTTGTGGTACCAAAGGCCGGAAGAGGCACTAAACTAGTGGTACCAAAGGCTAGCCTATTAACCATCAGGCTGCTAATAACTATATATCATAATAATGAATGATTTACGCATGTGCCAGATCGATTTACAAATTCCACAAACAAAAATAGAGAAAAATAATACATATTTGTATATTAATTAAAACTTATCGTTATTAAGTCTGAAAAGTTCTAAAAATTTCCATTTTCTAAACTTTTTGAGGGGGAAAAAAAATAATAACATTTGACAGTAAAAGAAAATATTTATTGCGAAAGATTCCCTCGGGCTTGATGGCCGAGTGACTAGCTACTGGTATTTGTGTGCCATAGGTATCGGGGATCGAGTCCTGGAGGTGCTATGGATGTTTGTAGTGGTTCGGAATCCACTTTAAGCCGTAGGTCCTGGTCTAGCATGACTGGAGAACGTAGGGCTGACAACCCCACCCCATAAAAAGAAAACATCTCCTGTCTGCTAGCAAGCAGGCGGCCTTTGCGCCAATGAATAATGAAATGTATAGATTTGAAATTCGAAAAAAAATAAATAAATAAAATAAAATAACCGATTAGATGTGAAATTGAAAATAATTATAATCATAGAATTGAATGTTTTATAACAAAGTTCATTATCTAGATTGCTGATATTGTTTAGAAAAGGGCTATTTCTACGGTTCAGTTATTATTGCAAATTTTTTTAGATATATTGAAGGTTTAACTTTCTGAAGCTTTTGTAACAATCATATTTAATATATCCATCATATATCTCATAATTTATATTTTCTTTTAAACTTAATTTTTAAGAGAATTAATTTCAAATATAATATCTCAAACGCCATTCAAGTATTTTCGTTAGTATAATGCAAATAATTAATATAACTCTTTTGATTGTATATTAATATTCTATGCAATTTTATATTTTTATGAGATACAAGTGATTTATTGGGAAAATATGATTTTTAAAATTATTATGTAACCACTTTATTTCCAAATATATTCGTGTTTCTTCAAAAAGTGATGTCGATTTTCATTACTTATTAATTAGAAAAATTATTATATGAAATCAGGAAAAAAATTCGGCACCCAAATTAATAAATATTCCACAGATAACAATTTTAATTAGGGCTTATTATAAAATAATTGGTATTTTAGTTATTCATAAATATTATTTCAAAGTATTTAGCAATGTGAATAAATTGCGTATTATTTTATGCAATTAATTTTTATAATAAATTAAAGACTTTCATTTCAATGACCATAAATTAATAAGGTAATTTGTAAACATAATATAAATCAATTTTCTCTAATGTATAGATTAGCTAATTAACGCAAGATAATTAAGAGAAGAAATCATTAATAACTCTAAACTACTTTCAAAATTAATAGCAATCATCAATAAGTCTCAACATAACTTTTTTTTTTTTTTTACGTTGTGATGAATAAACACTGCAGTTCTAATTAAAAATTTTAAGAGATCTTATCCAAACGACTTTTATTCAGATGAGTTCTGATGATGTACGGCGAATCGTCTGCTTTTCATGTAGAACCTTACCCTCGGGCGGAACCAGGTGTTCATCACTGTTTTAATCATCTTTAATTGTGAATGAAAAAGATGCTGACAAGGATTTTAAATTTATCATGTCTAATTTAACTACCTAATATCTTTAAATGTTTGTAGTAGCAGAATTAAAATTCTATGATATTTGATTAGTATCTCAATTCTAAAAACAGTACAATAGTCTAAGAATAAAATTTTAAATATCACACACAAAAATATTTTAGTTCTGTCTCTCTTAATTGAATTGATTAAATTTTGTCAAAAAATATTTAGAAATTTTGCAGTGAATATTAGAAAATTTCAAAATACATCACCATTTTGCTCATTTTATACTTACCTGTATGATTTCATATAAAAGGTCAAAACGTATTTATTCAAATTCAAATTATATTCACAACATTACTACATATTCCATAATATTATTTCATATGCATTGATGGAATTATTATTTCTTAAAATAATAATTACAACATTTGTCTTTGCAAAATTATTAAAGTATAATTATTTTCGTCATTACAAAATATTCGAAGACGCAATAGATTTAGAAGCAATATAACGGAAAATTTATAATGGGATTTTATATAAAAAATAATTATTATAAAAATATTTTTGTTAATGTATCACTTAACAATAATAATTTAATAGTCAATCACTAAATTTCAAAAATGCTTCATTTTGGAAATATGAACGTTTTTCTGTGTAAATCCTCAATTTAAAGGGAATTTTAAGTTAGTTATGATTATATTCTAGATTCTTTAAAATTTTTATAAATTAGTCTACAAATTAAATACTTCTTTAAAGAATTTGTCATTTTTAAACTTTGTTAATTGAGTCCACATATATTTAAGTATAAAATATAATCTTTTTTTTTCCATGTTCTAAATATTCTACTAAATATCATTTTTCTTCATCATCATTCTTTTTAAATATCATTTCGTCTATGTAAGATTTGAACTAAAAATTACAGAACATCTAAACATAAATGAACAAATACGAAAAGAAATTAAAACAAAATATATAATTCAACAATCATTTAATGATCAACACAAGGTGAGGAATATACAGGTGATTTTACAAGATGAAATTTATTTGCAAATTACAATGGTTTCTAACTGTACATGATGACTGACTGGCTGATATCCCTGATATAAAATAAATCCATACAAAAGGAGAAATGGTAACATAAGCTCCCAAATTGGTCACAAACTCATTCATCCAAACAAGACAGATTGAAGTCGTCACAATTTTTTTTTTTTTTTTTTTTTTTTTTTTAAATGTAGTAACGAAATTTATGTAATGTTTAAACTTTAACTTTATTACTAAACTGTAAACTATAATTTATTACTATAAGTGTAACTTTAAACTATAATGTGTAACTTTATTACTATAATTAAGATTTATGACATAATTTAATGGTAAAAAATTATGTAATAAATGATTTAAAAAGTATTGAAACGAATTTAATTTAATTTTAGATAAAATAAACAAGTGGATGTCCAAAAATTAAATATTGTTCATGGGAAATTTAACTTTTAAAAAATAAATAATGCATAATATCACTAAAGTATAAAACAAATGTTTTTTGGCATTAGCAATATTATTTATTATACTTGCTAATGAATTACTGATTAGTTAATTCAATTATTTTATTATAACAAGAATTTTATTATATTTAAAGGTGTAATGGTTAAATATGTATATAATAGATTAAGTATAATATATAAATGCAGTCACAATATTCAAATATTGAGGTGAAAATATGCAACGGATAAATTATCCTTTTTATACAATTAAAAGAAATATTTTAACAAAATGATTTAGTGTTTTAAGTAAAAAAATTTTTAAAAAACAATAATTTCGTAAATCGATACAGTTAAGAAAAAGATTTTCTCAGAACAGACAATTAACTTACAGTTTATCATTAGGAACTTTTTTTTGTTCCACCATTTGACGTCACATGGCGATGGTGACCTTCGTTTCCGCCAGGAGGCACTGCTAAGGTTTCTTTTGTGTGTTGGAATGCAGCCTGTAATGCGGTATTATGCCTATAGAAAGAAAAACCGGCTCAGTAGCAACTTCCATTGGTGCCTAATTCACTCCGCACGATACTCACACCATTATGAAGTCCTGGGGGGAGGGTAGAGAAGGGGTCAGGCATCGTTCTTTTTTTTTTGTGTGTATGGTTTTGTTCCTTTTTTCTTTTAGCGTTTTCCCAGCCTTCGCGCTTCACTGCTTGCACGACTGAGTAAATATTGTGAGAAATTCCATCGAATAGAGATAGTGTTCTTTAACGGACTTAGCACTTTTGGGGTGTAGTAATAAATAAATTGATCAAGAACTTTTTTTCCCGTTTGGAGTAAAATATTGTTCGAATTTTCATTCGATTCGGATTTAATAATAAATAATGTTCCACTCTTCCAGAATTGGTAGCTGGTTCTTCTGAAGTTCCAATAAAGAAATATTCTAAGAACACTTTTTTTTTTTTCTATTGAGTAAGAACACTTTTTCCATTCTTTCAAGTACATTGTATATTGCACAAAAGTCATTGATGCTGAATTTTCAAGTGTGATATTGGATGCCATGATTTGAGGCAGATTCTATTTTGTAAACAAACAATGCATGAATTATCCAGTAGGTTTTAAGTGATGATGATTTCTTTAAACAACAGATGTTTCAGAAGAAACAAATAAAGCACTCACCGAAGTATACAAACACTTGCTTCTTCAAGTACATTGAATATTATCCCAAAATCCGAAGTAGGATATCTTGCAGCAACACATCCTTACACAGATAGAAGAAGAAAACAAAAAATGAAATTAAATATGACAGCCATACTTTTCATGATATGATTAACTATATTGGCACTTAGTACATGATTCGCAGCTTCTACAGACATACCAGCACATCTGGAACTGCTCTAAGTAGCATTCAAATCCACTTGAATCACTTTTCCACTTAAAAATTTGCATTATAATAATACTAGTACAAGAAAAAAAAAAAAACAAGAACTAAATAGTTAATGACTAGAGTCTCTTTTTTATCTTCTAGAATTGGCAATTAAATATAACGCGATATCTTGATGCCCACCGTAAGCTGCAATGTGAAGAGCACTCCAACCATCTCGATTTGCTAACCGCACATCAGCTCCGAATTTCACTAAAAGTTTCACCAGTTCCAGATTTCCGTCTAAACAGCTCTGGTGTAGGGCAGTCTGGCCTTCTTTGTCGTAAAAGTTTACATTGCCTTCCCACCTCTGCAGGATTTTCTGCAGTTCCGTCGTGTCTCCTTTTCGAACAGCCTTCAAGAAGACCTCTTGGTTCGAAACACCTGTTTGCACATCGGCCTGGCTCATGGCTGATTTGGTTTGATTTTACGAAAAAAAAAAAAAAAAAAAAAAGAACAGACAACACAACTGATGAGTTCTCAATAAACTTCTACGAACACTCTGAATGGATATGTCACGATATATAAAACAGTACAATTCCTAACTAAATAAAACGGTCATCTAACTGGAGAGTAATTTTGTTAGATGCCACTCCCGTATTGACTCTCTTGTGCAACTGACGAACTTACGGTTGTGCCGGCTTTTGATATCAGGTCACGGTGGGATGATAAGGCGCCAAGAGCTTCGCCAAGTAGCCAAATAATTCATAACTTCGTGTCGTCGCCAAGTTATCGCCTTTTTTCACATGGAATATGTGAAAAATATTATTTATTTTCCATAACAAACATTTAAAAATACAATTTTTTTGTTTTACAGATTAAAATATAATTTTTTTAAATATTTATTCTAAGTTAAATAAAATTTTTCATCTGTTTATTACATTTTATTAGTTTCCCTAATTTTTTCATAAGGGGATTTTTGTTTATATTAATTCAAAATTTTATATTAATTAAATTTCATATAATTGTTTTGATTTTAAATGTATTAAAATTAAATATCTTTCCGTAAAAATAAAGTTTGTAACGACAGTTTTATAGGAAGAAAAATATTAAAACTATGTACTTAAATAATAACAAATTAAATTATTTAAAAATTCAGATTTTGCAACATTTTTGATCGAATATATATTCTTGAGATTAAATATTTAAAAAAAAATTGTTTTCGTTTTTTATTACATTATTTTTAAAAGTAGTAATTATGCTCATAAGTTTATAAAAAAAAACCACCTTAATTTCACCAATTATTATTTTATTTTAAGTATACTTTTTATAGCCTTTCTAATTAAAATTATATTATTAAAAACTTGAATTAACTAAGCTTATTTATTACAGTTTTTACTTAACATTTAAATGATGTGAAATTTTTGATTTAAAGTAATTTAAATTCATGTTAAAATAAATATTTAAAGCATTCAAAGTCAAATAGGATTAATATAAATTGGACGAAAGGGAATTTAAAATAGGAATTTCGATATTTTACAAACAGAAACTTAATTAAAAATAAACAAATAGTATATAATATAATAATATTTTTTTTTTTTTTTTGTCGAAAATTTTTAGTTTATTATAATGCAAATGATAGCTTTTAAAATCTCAACATATAGATAAATGGACCTATACTACTTTCAAATAAACTCAATTGATAAAAAAAAAAAATCTCTACAGAGGGGAAAAAAAAAAAAGAAAGAAAAGGCAAGCACTAGAAAATTCTAGCAACCTGCTGGCGACGTTGGCTCCGTGACGTCAGAACCCCACCTTCTGGTTTCCCGCTCACGTAACATTAAACCAATGGGACTGCCGGAGGGAAAAATTCCCACACTTTCTCCGCCCACCAGCGGAAAAATTCAAGAAAAGTGTGCCAAATGGCAGCGTGGGAAAGCCGGAAAAAGTTACATTCTGCCGTTTCATCTCGGTTTGCCAACCGTGAAGGAGCAACCCTGAGAAACAGGATAACGTATTGTATGAATATTGGCAAATTAGCGTTCCGTGCTACCTGTCGTATTTTTCCCATTACAACGCAGAATATTTGTTATTTCTACCTCTCTTTGACTTGCACTTTTTTTTTCCAACTACACTTACTCACATATTTTTTTTTACTACTCTCTTGTTTTTTGATTATTTTAAATTTGAGATAATTTCATATTTATTTATTTATTTTCATTCTTTCAATTTTTTCTTTCATCTGTCCGAATATACTCATCCATTTAATTCAAATTTTTTTTTTTTTTTTACGTGAAATTTGCAAAATATTATTAACATTTTAAATATTTATTCCTTAATTCGAATTCATTGTCGTCTGTCCAATTATTACTATAAATTTAAGTATGGAATAAAAAAATTGAAATGGAAAACAGTTTCCCATCTCTTAGATTGGTAGCCAATTGGCTAACGCTCTGGCCTTTGGTACCATAGGCTTCAGGTTCAAATCCTGGCTGTGGCATGGATGTTTGTTGGTGGTTAGGAATCCACGGTAGCTGTAGGTACCGGTCTAATTAGCCCAACGACTGCACAAAATGACCGTAGAGCTATAAGCCAAACATCTCATATATTAAGTATATATTTTTTTCATTTATTTCTTTTTTTAGTTTTTAAAATAATTAGCTTACTGGCATTTCAACTTTTTAATATATAAAATAAATAATAATTTATTTATAAAATTATAAGTATAAATAAAATATATTATTTAAAATATAAAATAAATTTTATATTTTAAAGTATCGATGCATATATTGAATTTTTAGCTTTTTTTTCACATTCTTTTTTTCTTCATTTTATTAATTATTAATATTAAGAATGTTTTCTAATATGAGTTCAACAATTACTTTGATTTGTTCTAATACTGTTGAACAGTCAAATGAGGTATAATTTAATATAGATCAATTTTTCTAGATGTTTGATATATTTTCTAGTTACTTTTGTTGCATTAAAAGTTGATAGTATAAATTGCTATATTTTAAAATATATGGTGTACAGTGAATTTTCAAATAGAATTTGTACAATTCGCAACCAATTTAATACAAAATAATTTATTAAAATATAACGTTTAATTTAATACATCTGAATAGACCTCTAGTTTTCGTAGAATTAGTAATTCTTTGCGTCTCTTATATATATATATATATTATTTGTACAATATAGGACTTGCTTCTTTAATTTTGAATAGTTGGTAAATAAAATTCCCCTTTCAAGGAGGTCATAAGTTATATATATGTATGACAAAAAATTACAGAAAATGTGATAAAAAGAAAAAACACACGAACTTTGACAAGAACACAATCATTTTGTATATCAAAGCCATTATATAAATATATATATATATATATATATATTATATATATATATATATAGCCATATATAAATATATATCCTTTCACAATAATATATATATATAAATTGAAAAGCCATTAATCTTTTTATTTGGTTTAATATTAATAATAATTATGATAAAGAGGTGGGGACCAGCTTCGGAAACTACTTAAAGGCATTATTAGCTTTAAAAATTCCTAAACATCTGCAGTCAGAACGAATAAAATTAAATACACATCACTAATCCCAAAATAATGAAATAATAATAAATTGTTAATAATTCCCACTGAAATTTTCCCAATAAAAATATTCGTTTATTCCTAGACCCCTCCGTACCTTCGAAAGGTCGCAAACTGAAATATATCCGTAATTTCTTTAAGCTACCATAGTTCTATTCAAGGAATCCTACAATGGATGTTCGAAATTTTATTGCCATAGGAATGAGTTTATGAAGGGAAAAGCTTAGGGGTGGGAGAAACTAACTGTGATAAAGTCAAGTCAATCGAGAGGGGTGGGGGAAGGGCACTTGGACCAGAAAAACTTGTATTCACATTTACAAACAATTTAAACAGATAGAGAAAGTTAATAAATATGGAGGGAAAAGGGACTTAATCCGCGAATGGGACAAGACTAGAGTCGGGATGCTATAGAAGCAACTATTTTAACTAGCTGTGCTAATGTAGTACATTACTTCATCCCCAAAATACCTTCGATAACATCCGATACTCTATTCAAATTAAAAGGCTACCATTCCCGATGAGACACTTTTACTATCTATGAACAAAGCACCATGCCCATAACCTAAAATTGCTGGGATAGATTTGAGATCGGACTGCTTTAGCCAAAGGAGTGAGTTTACCAGTGGTCAGTTATATGTGGCAATGACAAGTTGGGAGTGAAAAAAAATTTTATACGTGTTTGCAAACGATGGGAAAATAAAGAATGTTATTTACTATCAAGTTCTAACTGATAAATAAATATAATTACACGATCATCATGTAATTTTTGCTAATTAAAATATTATTTAAAATAAAATAAACAAAAGTATTGCATATTGAATCTAATTTGAATTTTCGAATAGATATATTGCATCTCTTACTAGTTATGTAAAACTAAATAAATAGATTTATTTCACGAAAAATGAAACTTTTGATTTATAAGAGCAATAAGGCCGATTGTTACGCATGCTGGAGAAACATGGACAATAAACGCTAAAACTTGGATTAATTAGGGCCTTTGAGAGGAAAATTTTGAGAAAAATTTTTTGGACAAAAGATTGACAATAAATATATGGATTGGAAGATTAAACATAGAAATTGAACACCTAATTAAAAATAGAGACATTTGAGACATGGGGCTACAAATCACAAAGAACATGTGGCTCGGACGTGTATATCGCAGAGAATGAGGGGAAACATTATTAAAAGAATTATATTATGTAACTTGTTCAACAATAGGAAGAGAGGAAGACCAAGGGAAAGGTGGATTGAAAGTGTCGAAGAGGATCTCAGACAATTGAAAATTAATAAGTTAAAAAAAAATAAAAATAGAGTTAATAAGTTTTATTTTCTGAAGCCGGGCAACATCGGGTTATATGTGCTATTATGTATAAGGTAATCTTTCTGTTATTTATATAAATGTCTCATATGACTACATTAATTCCTGCTAAGGGTTCAGTAACATTTTGTCTAGGTCTTTTTGTAGTTTGCGTTTTTTATTTATCTTTATCCTGATCACATCATTTTCTGATCTTACAAAACGCAACTTCACCCATCTTATTAGTGAATCTGATATGTTCCTTTGATATGATAAGACATTAGATAATACAGATGATTCTGATATACAATAGGAAAACAATGAAAAACTCTGTACCTTCTATTGCGTCTTTTTACTTTATTTTATTTGTTATATACCCATTTTGAAAATTGACCAATTTTATCTCGGAAAAACCTGTATTAAAATAGAGAAGGAAAAAAAAAAAATAATCTAAAGAACTGAAAAAAAGAGTATATGCCATTTATAAGTCTTTTAACATAACTTGGCTTATTCTTATGTAACAAAAATCCATTTAACGTATAATTTTCCAATTTTTCAAGTTATGATCAAATTGTAACTTTTCTGTTGAATATATTTTTCTTTCTTTCTTTGCATTATATAAACATACTTTCTTATCATTCTTCTGATATAACTTTTTGTATTGTGATGATACGGGTTATTTATCTTCCGTGGTAAAAAGAGTTATTTTGTAAACATAAGTTGCTCAGTTCGTATCATGATAAGTTTAGATAATAAAAAAAAATAGAGAAAAGATAAAATATTTACCCTTTTACTAATAACTTTTATGTTTGACCCTATTCGTGGTGGTCCAGGTTAAGTGTTCACTAGTTACCAAACAATAGCCCAATGGCAACGTGTGTTGCTAGTGTGCAGGAGGTTCGAGTTTGAATCCGCTTGCATTATTGGTGTAATCTTTGTTTTCAGAAACGACTAGATGTCTATTTCGATAATATGTGTAAAAGTGTCTTATATCGATTGTCGGGCTTCCTGGTTGTAGTTTTCTGGGTTTTCTCTCATATACGAGGAAATTATCCCTAAAAGTCCTTCTGGAAGTCATTGTCCTTCTCTATGTGGGCTGTTCATGATACATAAGTAGGACATGCAGTCCACCGATGGTCTAAAAGAAGTTAGCAAACAAGACAGCGAAGATTCGATTCTCGGTTTGAAGAGTGCTCTAACATTTATTCTTTGAAAAACGCGTAGACAGTGACAGAAAAATGTTTGCGGTTTAAATATTTGAATGGAGTTTTCTGTGTTTTCCAATATGAGACGTAAATGTCGGACATTATTTTCAAAAAGTCTTCCCTGTAAATTTTGCTTTTCTTTCTTTCTTTTAACATAACTTGGCTTAATCTTATGTAAAGAAATCCATGTAACGTATAATTTTCCAATTTTTCACGTTATAATCAAATTGTAACTTTTCTGTTGAGTATATTTTTATTTCTTTACGATTTGCATTATATAAACATATTTTCTTACGTTTATTCCGTTAGTATTTATAAATATTTTATTGTGCTATACAATATATATACTAATTTAATTTATTCCAAATTAAATTTAAAATTTGCAATTATGGTTGTTGTCGTCGTCGTCGTATCGCCTGAAATGCTGCAATGTTTGTTGTGTTGCAATGTTACTTCAAATTCATTGAAGTTAAGCTTCAATGATTTTGAATGACACTACAACCACATACCAAAATGGGGTTTCATCTGCAATGTAATGTTTTCTTTCCGTTAACCAATCTATAAAATGTATTTTATGTTAAAAATACTGCTGATAAACATAGAAAAAAAAGAGACTTCTTTTATCCTGTAGCAATAGTTTCAAAATAACATATTGCGTTGTTGATTATCTAAGCAAGCTTATTATGATTCCCTCCCAATCTCGAGTTACATAAGAACTTTAACTGTTGCAAAAATCTTTTTTTCACACAGTTCTTTGAAAAATTCCTTTTTTGTGAGATAGTTTCCAATTTCTTTTGCACAAAAATATTTTTGGCTTACACTTTGAATATGAGCCATAAACATCGCATCTTGGTATGCGAGATATTTTGTTTACACAATGCGCATTGTGACCTTCTTTCCCCTTAACTTAAAACCCGAATTCCTTTTTTACTATCGCCCACATCAAAGCCGGAGGAAAATATAAATAAACAGATAAATAAAAATGAATGAAAAGAGGCGAATTTTTAAGGTGGGGTTGGAAAAGCTTATGGAGGAAGTATAGTAAATATGCCAAGGAGCGGCCGCAGGTTGGGCCTTTTTTTTTTTTTGCCTTCCTCACGACTTGGCTGCATTGGGTCATTGGATTTTATGTGGTGGCAACCGGCCTTGACCGGCCCCGTCCGTTTTCTACTGATGTATCCCCTCCTCCATTATATTTAAGCACTATGTGAAAAGATTTTCCGCAATAAAAGCTCCAGATTTGATTCACAACAACAATTGATTGTTGATAGATTGGTTTGGTCACGGGTGGGATTCGAGAAATTCCATATTAAACCTTTCCCTTCAAAATGTGTATGCAGTATTTTCGATAATTTTTTGTTCAATATGATAGAGAGGAAGCCATTTTTACAATAGACAAATACATGTAATTATCATTTAATTCATCATTGGTTCTTAAATAATTTTGCGAGAATATAAATTTAGAATTTAGAAGCAAACAAGAGATCTGCTTTAGATAACTGAACCATCTTTCACGTACCATGTTATGTAATAATTATGGTGACATTGTAAATAATTTCTATCTTTATGCCATTTACGTCTTATGTATAAAATAATCGATTTAAAATCGCAATCGTGTTATATATTTATAATTAAAATTAGTTTTTAAAAAATTACGCAAGTATACTGAATATTAAACAGAAAATAGAATTTAAAAAAAAATAATAAATACAAGTTTGTCTACGAAGATCTTGCATACAATCTATGAGTTGGGTTCGAGAAATTCCATATTAAACCTTTCCTTCAAAATGTCTATTGAAATATTTTCTACAAATTTTGTTCAATGGAATAGACAGAGAGCATTTTTAGAACAATAAAGTGCATCTAATCTCCATTTAATACATCATTGGTTCTTAAACGATTTCGCGAAATTTTAAATTTAGAATTTAGAAGCAAATAAGCGATCTTCATTAGATAACCCCACCATCTTTCACATACCATGTTATGTAATAATTATGGTGACATTATAGATAATTTTTTTAATGACGAGTTTTCTATCTTTACGCATTTACGTCATATCTTTATGCCATTTACGTCATACGTATAAAATAATCGATTCATAATCGCAATCGTGTCATATATGCATAATTAAAAAATGAATTTAAAAAATTATACAAATTCATTGAATATTAAACAGAAAATAAAATTTTTAAAAATAAGTGAATAAATATAATTTTGTATACGAAGACCTTGAATACAACCTAAGGGTTGGATTCGAAAATTCCATATTAAACCTTTCCCTTCAGAATGTGTATGGAAATATTTTCGACGCAAATTTTGCTAAATGGGATAGAGAGGAAACCCTTTTAAAACAATAAAATATATGTAATCACCATTTAATTCACCATTGGTTCTTAAGAAATTTTGCGAAATTATTAATTTAGAATTTAGAAGCAAACAAGAGATCTTCGTTAGTTTGGTTTGGTCTGTCGCTCTACTGTCATTTTGTGCACATTTTATGCTAATTAGACCGGAACTTATAGTTTAACGTGAATTCCCAACCACTCACAAACATCCATGCCACTGCCAGATTTGAGAGATCTTCGTTAGATAACTCCAACGTCTTTCACGTGTCAAGCTATGTAATAACTATGGTGAGTTTATAGATATTTTTTTCGTTAACGAGATTTATTATTTTTATGCCATTAGCATAAAATAATCTATTCATAATCGCAATAGTGTCATATATGCACAATTAAAATGAATTTTTTTAAAAATTAAACGAGTACATTGAATATTAAACAGGAAATAGATTTAAAAAAAAAAAAAACAACCCAAAAATAAGTAATTATAGATCACATAATCTTTAACGCAGGGCACAGAATCACACAACACGTAACTTTGATTTAATTTAAGATCTTCATAAGTTTGTTTATGAATCACATAATCACATAACACGTAACTTTCATTTAATTTAAGATCTTCATAGGCAAACTTATGAAGATCTTAAATTAAATCAAAGCTATGTGTTATGTATTCTGTGTTCTGCGTTAAAGATTATGTGATCTGCAAAAAGGAGAATGATATGAAACCGTATTATATTCCAAAAGTCATAAAATAATAATTTATATATAATATTATGTATTCATGGGGCCTGATGGCTGAGTGACAGAATTAATGATTTTTTTCCGTGATTTTTGGCTACAAAATTTTTTACCGAAATAGAAAATTCAAGAAAAAAAAAAAATTGAGTTTCTAAGTATTATATTGCTCTAATAATGGCCAATCGCGACCCATTAAATTCATTTTAATCTGTTATTTATTCTTTTAAGAGTTAATTCTGATTTAAGTGAATAGTTTTCTTTTTCTTAGGTGGCATTGCGAGCCTGCTTACATGTGTGCGCATGCATGAGTGTTAAGCATATTTTTTATACTGCCAAAGGGATTCATTTTTATTTTGGTTTTTGGTACTCTTTTTACAATATATTTGAAAGGAGATCTAATTAATGAATGAATTTAATTCATATAAAATAATATTATTAATAATAATGCCGTGAATAATACATTATGGACTACTTCAATGGCCTCTGTAATTATTTTTGGCCTTGCTGCATTTTAGAAACTTCTGGCTCCATCATATTATACTGTAACTCAGAATATCGATCCACAAGCTATGCTGTTCTTTAAGGATTATATTGACCCTTGAACGTCATTGTCGATCATTTTAACACTTACTCAATTAGAATGGAACCCTATTGTAGAAATTTTTATTAAAAGTGGAAATTTCTCTTATTCTTTCCGCGTTCGTGTGAAAGCTTAATTGAATCAGATAAATTTGTGTCATAGAGTGTCGACCGCGAGAAAAAAAAAAAACAACCCAGAAAAATTGAATAAATACGGTTATAATTAGTAAATTAATTCAGTTTATAACATAAAAATGGATAAAAAAATAAATCTGGCGTGTGGGTGAATAAATGGAATATTTATTTACATTTTGAAATTTATGCAGCCGTGTTTTTAGGGTAATTATAAATAGTTTTTATTGGTACAGGACAGGAAGTTGTGCATCAATTGATATTTGTTGTTTTCGTTTATTTTTTTAATTTGACTTGTAATTCTGAAATTTATTTATTTATTTACTGTCATTTGATAAACTAAAAAATAAATGTTTGTCTGTTTGTCTTTAGAAAATAAGTTTAAGAGTTGCTTAAGAAATCAGTGAAATAGGTAGTTAAAATATTTATCTCATTTTGATTATTAACATGTATAATTTAAGATAAAATTTAACATTTTTTCTCCTGTTAGAATTATATCTATTTACGAAAAATAAAATTTAATTTTATGCATAATTTATTATATTTGTAAAAAAATTTGAACCTTTTTTTTTTTTTTTTTTTTCAAGATTTGAATTAGAACTCATAGTTTATCAGTGCTTAATTAAACGAAGAAAAACATATCACTAGATATCAAATAATAATAAACAAATATTAATAAAAAGAAAACTATAAAATGGCATATCGATTTTTTTTTTTAATGTAGTGAATCTCTAAAATTGTATTTTCTATTCGAAATTAGATAATTGAAATTGAATGATGAAATTATTGTCAGTTAGTTAATTAAATAATTTAATAACAATTATTTTAAATATATAATTAAAAAATTTAACAAAATGTTAATAATAAATATTAATTAAGAAATTTACTTATTTAATAAAATCAAACAACTATTACAAAACGTTCTTTTTTTTTTCTTTCTTTTTTTTTTATTTATTTTTTATTTTTCATTTCCTTTTCTATCCAATCAGAGTCTTTGTTACAAAAAACTGAAAAAATTCACGGGAAAGTTTTATTTACTTTATTAGTTTGGTTTGATTATTTTTTAGAATTTTGGTTTGTACCTATTTATTCGAATTATTTTATGAGTCGTTGGGACAGTAGAGTCCTCTATAAACTTTACTTTCGAGTCACTGTTATAGTTGTGATTTATCATTGTAATTTTTCTATCACAGGACAAAAAAAACAAAAAATTCGAAATTCTTTTTTTAAAATAGTCTGCTTTATTTTCACTTCAGTTGTCTTCAAAAATCTTTATGCATTAAATTTATATGAAGTGGTAATAAGATTTTTAATTTCTTATTAATTATTTACAATATATATTTTATTAATTTATATAACACTTTGCATGGAATTTTTTTTTTCACTTTATTTATAAAAAAATCCAAATTTATAGTTTGAGCTAAAGTCGCTTGATTTGATAATTCCTGATGATTTATTCTATTTTTTTTTTTTTTTCTTAGTGTAATATTAAAATTTTTATATTTCTTTCAGTAATATTAAAAATTGTTTTATTTTTATATATGTAACTTATGACTCTTAATTATATAAATTATAGATAAAATACTAACTTTAATAATGAAAATTTATTAAATTATTGTGCGTATAAGGTGCATTCGTATTGTGATAATAAAAGTGAACTGATTTCAATTTAATAGCAATTTAATTGCGTTTTACAACGAAGTTTTACTTAATATAGGTAAATTCGAGGGTTTTGTTACTTTAGATAAATTTCTGTAAAGTTGAGCGTTGCTATAGAAATGAAAAATTAAAATTTTCGAGTAATTGATAAAATTTTTAATTATATTTCTATATCAAAAAAGAAATTGTATATTCTATTTTTAAGCAGCAAAATTTAGGATTTTATGGTAAAAAATTATTTTCTTTAATATTGTTGAATATCCATAGATAGTGGGTTATTTTTCACTGAATCTGGCAAAATCTATCTATTTATCTATCTATCTATATTTCTCAATGTTTGTGTGTGTAAGAGGAGAGGATGTTCGCCTGAAAACCATCCATCCATCTAAATTATCCCTCCAGTTCAATCCAAATTTCTCCAAAATTTGTAGTGATATTCTAATACAAAGCTTAAATCAACTGAAAAAAAAATGTTAGAAAATTACCGACCTAGAATTTACGCCAATTTTATGGTTGGTGACTTCTTCATGGTTGACGTTATTTTTTACGCTGTTGCTGTACTGTTCATAGACAAGATAATGCAAAATAAATAAATAAATATATTACAAACCATCTAAAATTTTGTTTAGCAAATAAGAAAAAAAATTGCATTGCCAAATTACCCATAATCCGTTTAATCTTATACTCCTGTACCACCAAAAAAATCGCCTATGTTGTAATCTGAAGAATGTTGCCGAATTGTTCTAAAAATTGCATTTTTTTTCTTTTTTTTTTTTTCGTTTAAATATAATTTACTCATAAGGTGAATTGATTTGGATTTTTCTTATTTATTTATTTTATTTATTTGCTAAATATGCGGTTGGCAATGTCCAAAAGCATATTTTTGTTAAATATACAGTAGAACCTCTTTAAGTCCAACCTCGATAAGTCGTATACCTCCACAACACGAAAAAAAAATTTTTGTTCCCTTCCCTTCAAGCCCCAAACCTCCATTACTCAAAATTTCAACCCTCTATAAGTCGAGATAATTAGTCAATCCCCACAAGCCATTTTGGTATATATTTTCCCTCCGTAACTCGAAAAAAAAAAAAATTGGACATCTGTATCTCGAACATTAGCAATGTTTGATTTACAATCTTTACAACTCGATCATTTGAAACTAATTAGCTCGAAGAAAAAAAGTTACCGGACTTTAAGGATTTGCCGACAAAGCACGTCATTGTTTCTTAGAAAACAATGTTTGGGTATATTTTTTTTTTATTCTAATGCAGCTGGCAGACATCTTGATCTTGATGCCTTAAGGCAAGAGCTGCACAGACGTTAATCACTTTGCATTATCCAGGGGGCGCTTGTAACTTGAAGATAAGCCACGGACGCGGAGTAACAATGCCTCCGCAAAGCTCTACGATCAAATTAGACCGGGATCTACGGTTTAAAGTGGATTCAGAACCACTACAAACATCCATTGCACCGCCGGGACTCGAACCCGAACCTGTGGTACCGAGCGCCAGAGCGCTCAGCCATTCAGGCCCCTATGTATGGGTATATAGTAAATAGAATAACCATTTCTATGAAATAGCAACTCTAAGATAGAGAATTTTCTGCTCTTTATAGCTTAGATAATGCTATAGATAGAGAACGATCGAATAGTCTAAAGCAAAAAAAAAAAAAAAAAAAAATTATAACTGACTTTTTTTAATACATAATATTCTTAATTTTAAGATTGTTTCGGAATTATTTTGATTTTTTATTGTACATAATATAACTTTTAAGTTGCAAATAAACATGTTTATTACCTCTGTAACTTGAATTTTAATTTATTTTACCACTCTAACTCAAAATAAGTCAGAAAGAATCTAAACCTCTACAAGTCGAATATTTCCTTACAAAATCCGCATAAGTCGAAAACTCTATAACTCGAATTATTTGTCGTCTCCCTTGAAGTTCGACTTACAGAGATTCTACTGTATATCGCCAAGTTGTGTGTGTGCGTGTCTGCCTATGCACGGCCACAATTTACATCCAAATTTTTCCAAAATTGGAAGAGATATTTGTAATGCAGTCTAGATTAACTGAAAAAAAAATTCGAAGTTGGATTAATATTTTTTAAGAACTGATCGAACTAAATTTTACGCCAATTTGGCGACTATTCGCGATTGGCGAATTGTTATTGATTGACGCTAGTTTTATGCTATTGTACAGTTCATGGGCAGACTGACGTAAAATAAATAAATAACAGCCACCTAAAATTTTGTTTAAGAAATAAGAAAAAAAAAAAAAAATGCATTTGCATTTTATCGAGAATCTGTTTTATCCTAGATTACTGAACTACCAAAAAATAGCGCCAATGTTGTAATCCGAAGTATATTGCCAATTCCTTTAGGTAATTTTAATTCTATTCAAGGAATTCTACAATGGATGATCAAAATTTGACCGTCATAGGAGTGAGTTTAATGAGAGAAAGTAGGGGGCTTTCTCAGCCGGGGATAGAAAAATTAGGTGTTAAAAATTCTAGTAAGTCGAGACGGGTTGGAGAAAGGCACCTGGGCCATAAAAGCCATTATTTACATTTGCAAATAATATGATAAGTAGATAGGAGAAAATTAACCAAGATGGGAAAAAGTGACTAAATACACGAATGGGACAAGAATTTGTGTCAAATACTAGAGTCAAGATGTTTTATAAACAATTATTTTAACTAGTTGTGGTAAAGGAGTAGATTTCTTCATTTTCTATATACTATCTTAGATAGCACCCGGTACATCGTTCTATTTTAAAAGGCCTCAATTCCCGATACGTCTTGCTTTTTCTGTGTCTATAAATAAAGCACAAGGCCAATCACTTAAAATTGCTGGGATTGAGATCGAACTGCTTTAGTCAATGCCAGTATTGGGCAATGCCTACAGATGGGAGTGGGAAAATTCATACGTGATTGCGAACGACGGGAAAATAAGGAATGTTGTTTACTATCAATCTCTAACCGATAAATAAATGTGACTTACACTATAATTATTTAATTTTTGTTAATCAAAAGGAGATTAATAAAAATAAAATAAACAGAAATTAAACAGTTTCGGAATAAATATAGCTGATGAATTTCTTAATACTTATACAATACTAAATAAACAACCTATTGAATTCATTATTCACATTAAAATATATTGTACTGACGTCCATACTAACGTTGGAAAAAGGAACTAATCTATTTGATATAAAAAACGTACCAAATTATCTCTTTGACGAAAAAAGAGTCATTAAGTTTTATTTTCTGAAGTCGGCAAAGCTGATTATATGTGCTAGTATTAATATATTTGTCAGTTTATCAGTTTTTGTCAGTTTTTTATTTTTGTCGGTTTTTTTTTTATTATTAAATAAATATTATTCCGCTGATATGTAGATTTCAACAATTTATTAAAAAATTATATTTTAACTTCATCAGCATCATTGGCGCAATAGCCCCATGGTGGGCCAAGGCCGTCTGCCTGCTGACAGATTTCGAGACAGGAGATGTTTTCTTTTCACGGAGTAGGGTTGTCAGCCCTACGCCGAACAGTCATATTAGACCTGGGGCGGCCTGATGGTACCACGGGCTTCAGGTTTGAATCCTGAAGGTGGCATGCATGTTTGTTAATGGTCCGGAATCCACATTAAACTGTAGGTTCCTGTCTGATTAGCCTAAAGTGTGCACAAAATTACCGTAGAACAACAAACCAAACCATATTAGACTGGGACCTACTGTTTAAAGTGGATTCCGTTCACTACAAGCATCCATGACCCCGCCGGGACTCGAACACGAAGCCTGTGGCACTGAGCTCTAGAGCGCTAGTCACTCAGCCAATCAGGCTCCTATTTTGCCATTATAAAATAAATATATTTTATAAAACTGTGACAAATCTCATGGGCCGGAAAATATTATAGGCGGTTTGGACATCCCTGTTCTAATGAATGATTACTGAAACATATTTCTCCACGTGTTTCCTTGATGTATTTAAATAAAATTGTATTGTAAAACAGTCGCTACAAAGTTACACATTTTTCGCCATTCCATAATCGCGGGCTCATGTATTATAACCTTGCATCCTATCGCAATCGAGGATGGAGAGATGAGAAAAAAAAAAAAGAGAAAAGAAAAAGAAAGAGAGAGAGAGGAGGCACGAGAGAGAGCACGAAGGAGGCTCCACAAGACCTCAGCAGTCGAACTCTGGGGTCATCGGTTCACGACGATAAGTTTTTTCGTGTCTAACCCTTGGCGTTGAAAGCCGGCCAGCGTGATTACCCCTCATAAGAATCTCGCTCGAGTGTGATATTCTTCCTCGTATAAATAAATAGCCTCCGAGAAGCACGATGAAATGGGATTTTAAGTGGTTCGATTTTTCTGAGGATGCTTGATCCAGATTCGACTTATCTCTCACGGCGGGCTCTCTAAGTGGCATTCTTTGAATTCGTGGGCCGATCTTCTCTTTTGGAGAAGAGATTTGTTGTTGTTGTTGTTTCATTTCGCGTGAAATTGAGCTCTCTTCAACAGTTTATCTGGTTGAATTGTTTCTGCATTTCGCAACGTAAAAGATGCGACGGATGGATAAAATTGGTGGTGAATAAATTATGTAATAAATTAATTGACTAATACAAAATATATAGAGAGAAATTAATATTTTTTTCTAGTGCAGCTGGCAAATATTTAACCAGTTGTCTGTTATGCAATAAGAAAGGGCTGCACCAACGTTACTCATTTAGCACTACCCAGGGTATACGTGTTGCTTGAAGATAAGTTGCGGACGTGGAGTAACAATACCTCCGCAACGCTCTACGATCACGTCGTTAGAACGGGACCTATGGTTTAAAGTGGATTCCGACCCACTACAAAGTCCCATGGCACCGCTGGGACTAGTAATCGAAACCTATGGCACCAAGCGCCACAGCGCTAGCCATTTGGACGTCGTATATATATATATATACATATATGCATGTAAATAATGTTAATTTGTTGATGTTAATTTATATATATATATGCACTCAAGTCCATAAATTACGGATAATGAAGTTCAGGCAAAGAAAGAGACAGAAGCAAAACAAATTTGACTTATTTGTAAAGTCTATTTATTAAACAAAAAGGTAAAGAGCAAAAAAGATGCTATATGTTTGACATAATTAATAAAAATTGCGATTTTAACTCCCTGGAGCAAATTTCAAAAAAGAACCTATTTACAAAAAAACAATATAACATGGTTAGTATGATGATTAATATGGAGTATGTCTCACGGACGATGCAATACAGGCCTTACAACGCCTAGGCATGCTGAGTATCAAATTATCAATCTGATCTTGGGGAATATTACACCACTCATCAAGCAATGCCCTCCGAAGTTCCGGTTGACAGGTGGGAGAGGGTTGACGGGCTCCAATTCGTCGGCCAAGCATATTCCACACATGCTCTATTGGATTCAAGTCCGGTGAGTATGCTGGCCAATGCATGCGGGTGATATCTTCCAATTGAAGGCATTCGTCTACAATGTTTGCACGGTGAGGACGGGCATTGTCATCCATAAACAGAAATTCAGCACCCATGGCGCCCCGAAACAAACGTACATGTTGTTCCAGAATGACATCCCGATAGATGTGGCCTGTCATCGTTACACTCTGAACATGCAGGTCAGTTCTGGAACCAAGAATAATTCCTCCCCAAACGAGCCATCCTGCACCACCGTAACGGTGTCGTTCAATGGTGTTCTCATGTTGGTGACGGGTACCTGGCGCTCTCCATATGAAAGTCCGGCGAGAATCAGACTGCAAACTAAACCTGGACTCGTCGGAAAACATCACACCAGACCACTGTTGCGGTGTCCACAATGCATACTCTCTACTCCAGGTTAATCGCAGGCGACAGTGAGTTGCGGTAAGTGAAACACATCTGACAGGCCTACGAGCATATAGACCAATGTGCCCTAAGCGTCTGTATACGGTCTGCCTAGAAACTGTCGTACTGGTAGCTGAAGAGAGCTGACGAGGCAGGTCTGATGCTGTGCTCCGTCTGTTTCTTTTGGCACTAACTGCTAAATACCGGTCCTCATTCGGCGTTGTAACTCGGGGGCGACCTGTGCTGTAACATCTACTCACATTACCATCATCTTGGAATCGTTGCCAAAGCCTGGAGATGACACTCTGGGCGATTCCAAGTTCCTCGGATACTTCCAGCTGGGTACGTCCACATTCCAGTCGTCCGATAATTCTACCACGTAAAAAATCATCAAATGCTTCCTTTGTGCCATAAATATGCGGTTATTGCACTGAAAGGCTTTTAAAGAGCTTGTGAACAATTTTACTTCTTTGCCACCATTCCTTATATACCCCTCTTTTACACTCTCGTCATTGTGACGTACTATCCGCGCCATCTGGTGGTTTCCTGTAATTTGCATATTTTTCTTCAAGATGTGTGTGATAACTCTACAGGTTAAATTTTTATTTTAGAGTTCAATTTCTGTGTGATTCTGAATTATCCTTAATTTATGGACATGAGTGTATATGCTAATTCATAAAATAATAAGAAATATGAATTAAAAAGTTATTTGTTAGTTTCTTAACCCACCAAGTCCACATACCCGTGTGGAGGGAAAGGGGGAGGGGAGGAAGCTTCTGTTGTGATGGATCACCCTTAGATAGAAGTCTGACTTGGCTCCATGACGTTGAAGAAGGAGTGCAGTGCCTTCCGAAAGGACTTTTCGGGGGAACTCACCCGCATTTTTGTATCGTAGGGAAGAAAACTCGTAAAACTCCCACCAGGTATCCGACTCACAAGGCAAGATGCTGAACCTCACAAATTCCATCGTGCCTCCTTGTTTTTGAAGCAGTGTCTACAAAAAAGCCGCCAGCGGATTGAACCTCCGCCCTAATGCTCAGAAGATTGGTTCAGTTTATCGCACTATGGTCCTTTTTTTGTGCACACCTTAGGCTAATTAAACTGGGATCTACAACTTAATGTGGATTCCGAACCACCAACAAACATAAATGCTCCGCCAGGATTCGAATCTGAAGTCTGTGGTACCAACGACCAGAGCGCTAGCCAATTGGCCATCAGGTCGCATAACGCTGAAGAAGGAGAGCACTGCATTCCGAGAGACTTTTAGGGGAACTACCCCTCATTTGCTCATTGTATGGGAGAAAATCCGGAAACTCTTGTCAGGTAGTCCGACTAACGAGGCAAGATGCTGAACATCACCGCCATCGAGTTTCCTGGTTTTAAAAAAGTTATTTAATTGACTGCGTTATGATCTGTTGCTTAGAAATAAAATAGATTGATAAATGAATGATATTTGGAGATTAAATGCTGTTATATTGTTTTTACATGCTGAGCACTTTGACCTAAGTCTTTCGCCACTAGAACGTCAAGTAATCGATTCGAATGTTATAGTGCCGCAACTTCCAATCTTATAATGACACACAATCGTTCAGAATTGTAATGGCAAATAACAACACATATTTTGCCACCACGATTTTGAACGATCCCTCAGCGATAACATAAGATTTGCTCTTTTCTCCTGAAATCCAGCTGAAAGACCTCGTGCTTACAGATATGTCTATAAACTTAAATTAATCTATTCACTTAAATGTGTTTATCCACGTTATCCACCCTCACGTCCCAAATCAGTTTACTATTTTACTATCGAACTATTTATTATTGAACTATTTACTATTTACAATTTTATTATTGAACTGATAAGAATATTATGCAATTTTTTATATTAATTCATTATTTTATTATTATTATTATTATTATTACTTTCTTTGATTAAATAACCAAAAAAAAAAAAAAATAAAAATCTATTTAACGTGAAAATTAAATAAATGTATCCTTACGTTAGGGCATTAATTAATTTTTTAAAAAAATATTTTCCTTCTTGGAATAACATTTAGAATTAAAAATACTAAAAAAATTTGAAATTAAAAAATGCACGAAAAGAATGCATTTTTTTAAATTTTAATAAAATAATGAAAATGAATGTATTAAAAAATATATTTTATTAGAGGGATAGTAAATAAAAATAAAATTAAACTTAATTTTGAAAAAATTTGCATTTTATTTGTAAAAATTTATAACGTAGAATTTATTATATGTGTATTCAATTTTTATAAATATAATTTATTAGAGGGATAGTAAATCAAAATAAAATTCAATTTCATTTTGAAAATATGTATATTTTACTCGTGTAAAATTTATAATGTAGAATTTATTACATGTATATTCAATTTTTATAAATATAATTTAGTAGAGGGACATAAAATCTTAGTTTTTTTAATCTATTTAATAAAAATATACTGTATAATCTACCTAATAAAAGATATATTTTAATTAGAGGAATAGTAAACAAAAATAAAATTCAACTTTATTTTGAAAAATATGTATATTTTACTAGTAAAATGTTTATAATATAGAATTTATTATATGTGTATTCAATTGTTATAAATATAATGTATTAAAGAGATATAAAATCTATTTAATTCAGTTATATTAATCTATTTAATAAAAATATATTATATAATCTTCTAATAAAAATATTTTAATTATAGGGATATAAACCAAACTTCAACAAAATTCATAATAAATTCCCAATTCATAAAAATATATTATACAATCTGTCTAATAAAGATATATTTTAATTATAGGGATAGTAAACCAAACTTCAACAAAATTCATAATAAATTCATAATTCATAATTCTTAAAAAAAAAAAAAAAATTCAACTTCACTTTGAAAATATGTATATTTTACTTGTACAAAATTCATAATGTAGAATTTATCATATTTGTACTCAATTTTTATAAATATAATTTATTTTATAAGATTAATTTATTATTATATAATCTATTTTTTATAAAAATACGTTATATAACCTATTTAATGAAGATATATTTAATTAGAGGGATAGTAAACCAAAATAAAATTCCATTTCCTTTCGAAAAATATAAATATCTGTAAAAATTCATAATGTATAATTTATTATATGTGTATTCAATTTTTATAAATATAATTTATTAAAGAAATTTAAAATCTATTTAATAAAAATATAATTTAATTAGTGGGATAGTAAACAAAAATAAAATTCATTTTGAAAAATACGTATATTTTATTTGTAAGAAAATTATGATGGAGAATTTGCCATATGTGTATTCAATTTTTGTACAATGCAATCCCCAATTTGAAGGCGTACCCATCTATGTCCAATAGCCTTCTTTCCCATTTCTTCAGTCATTCCTGTACTTGCACTATCTTCAAAGTCACAAGTCATCTAACCACTTTAAATTCAATGAAGGAATTTAACAAGCTTCCATACAATGTGCTTTTCAAAGAGCAAATACAGAAGCCCTTCCTCAGACAGGAGCAAACCTCCCTGAAATTACATTAAAAAGAAATTTATCTTCGGTCCCATTGTACACAGTGCCCTCACAACACGCGCTCGGGCCATGTTTGGGAAAACGAGAACAGTTGTGAGAAAGAAAAAACTTTGGGGGTCGTTCTGAAGGGGGGGGAGGGTCGGCGAGAGTGAGAACAACTTAACAATGGTCCTGGGAAATCAGAAGCAACTTAATCGGGCAATTTGTCGATTTCGCTGCAAGTTCCCACGATTTGGTTCGGATTTCTTGCTTCGTGCTTTTCTTCCGCGGCTTGCTGTTGTTCGGAGCGACAATTGTTTTTGCTTTACTGGAACCTTTTTTTTTTTTTTATTTTTTATTTTTTATTAAGGAGGTTTGGTTACGCGAAAGTTACAACCGTTTTATTTTTATTTTTGTTCCCAAGAGATAGAGAGAGGGTTGATTTTAACCCGCAGGCTATTTTTTCTCAGACTATGGGTTTCCTAATTGTTTGGCCAAGGAGCCATACCGATTGGAGTTTGGCGAGGCAAGAGCAGGCAGCCAGCAAGCATTTCATATCCTTTTTATTCCTGTTAATTCTCACCAGCATGGGCTCGTTTAATTTCTTTTCTCTTTTTATAACTTAACTTTTGGATTTTATTTTATGTTCTTTAATAGTAATTATTGATATGGAGGTACGGGGAATTCCCTGGTACTCCAACCAAACACCTACCGTTACGTTACGTTAGGCTCAAGGAGCCATATCGATTGAAGTTTGGCGAGGCAAGCGCAGTCAGCCAGCAAGCATTTCATATCTTGGTACAATTATAACAGTTATACTTTGTACAGCCCAGTTTGATTGACTATTGATTTTAATAAATAAATTTTATATTATCTTGGTCTTTATAGCATTTATAAATTTATGCGTTTGTACCGTATTCTCCAAAAAAATCACTTTCTCTAGCACTTCCAGGAGCCTAATGGCCGAGTGGCTAGAGCTCTGGCGTTTGGTACCACAGGTTTCGGGTTCGAGTTCCGGCGTTGCCATGGATGTTTGTAGTGGTTCGGAATCCACTTTAAATTGTTGGTCCCGGTTTGTTTAGCCCTTGTGTGCATAAGATGATTGTAGAGCGGCAAACCAATCTCTCACACCTCTAAGAATAGCCCTTAAAATCTTCTGTTCAAATATACCCAAATGGGCCTCATCAGTTCTTGCCAAAGTCCAAGTTTCAGAGCCATAGACCAAATAGGTCTAATAACCGTTTTTATATAACAAGAATTTAGTTTTTCTGCTTAAGAACTGTGATTTAAACAGATTTCCTAACCCAAATAAAGCCTTATTGGCAGACACAATTCTGCTTTTTATTTCAGGTAAGATATTATTTTGGAATTTATTTCTGACTCTTAAGTACTTAAAACGAAATACATATTCAATGATTTTATTGCCGCTAATGCTTTTCAATGCTTTTATTTTTTTTAAACTAAGTACAGATTCAATGCTTTTATTTTTTTTAAACTAAGTACAGATTCAATGCTTTTATTTTTTTTTTTTAACTAAGTACAGATTCAATGCTTTTTTTTTTTTTAAACTACAGTACAGCTTTTTTTTTTTTAAATGTACAGATTCAATGCTTTTATTTCTTTTAAACTAAGTACAGATTCAATGCTTATTCAATATTCATAATTTCTAATTGCACATCTGCTTTCATAAATACGTTTTGAATCAATTGATCTATTTATAAAACATATTGAAGTCATCTCGTCATTTGTCAGAAAATTCAAACTCTACAGATGCGATTTAAAATTACGATTGCATGAGAAAACCGACTCTATCTCTTCATTTCGCACGGTACTCGAAAAGAAATTTTGATCCCACCGAGTACTGATACGGGACGAACAATAAAAGGTATCAGCGGTGGCCATTGTGCCTGTTGGTCTATCATTAAAAAAGGACTTGATAACAGCCACTTCATCGATAAAGTAAAGGACAAATGAAGATTTTTCGCTTCTTTTTACTTTTCCCACGTATTTTTTTCTCATGCGCTGATATTTTTCCCAGCCCGAAAGTTCGATGTCTTTGTTTGCGCTGTCACCTTACGAGATTAATTTTATCTGCTGCAGTTTGTTTGCTAACTCTGGCTAGAGTAAATGTTGTGATAAGATACGGGAACCCTTTGAATGAAACGTTACGCGGTAGTATTTGTACGGTTTGTAACAAAGTGTTCGTCGATAGAAACGTTTAAAAAAAAAAGGATATCAAACGAAAGAGTTATTGTGTAACTGTTACAGACTCGAGTAAATGTATCATTTTGGTTGACATTTTCTAGAAAAACTTCCCATTTGTTTTTGAAATATACTGGTATTGCAATTTTAGTTATTTTGCTTCTAACCTAGAGTGAATTGCATTAATTCCGAAAATGAAAATATTTAATCCCAATGTCTTTAAACAATACTTACACATCTTTACATTCTGCGTATGACTATCAAACTTGTTGGTTATACAGCATAAACACCACCGTAAGAGGGGCCCGACGTAATAGTCAATGAATTAATAATTTGAAATGCTCCTTTACATTATACGGAGGTATTTTGGGACTTCAAATTTAACTTTCATACTTGGCGTAGACATAAATGCTCTTCAATGACATTTGTTTGACATATTGACTATGGCTATTAAATTTGTTGGATATGTAGTATAAATACCACAGTAACAGTAGAGTGACATACAAGATTATCAATGAATTAACAACTTGAATTGCCCCTTTACATCATATGGAGTTATTTTCGGGCCTTCAAATTTAACTTTCAAACCTGAAGCAGACATAAATGCTCTTCAGTGGCAAAGTAGTTCAGTTGAGTTTCCTCGCTACAAAAGGCCGACGTAATTACCAGTTACATGGCGGCATGCTTTGCTGGTATTGCTTTCTGAAACAAGAAGATTCGACAACAATTGTGCTAGAGTGTGAGTGTTCGTAGCCACAGTCAAACTGCCTGTTGGAAGTTTTTTTTAGTATTTCTTTCATGAAACGCTCAAATGTGAAGCAATTACAATATGAAATCCTCTCAGAAGACATCCACCTATTGTCGATTCTACCATTCCTTCACTCAAGCTAATTAACCAACCTCCGCCTCCTTTAATAATTATAATGGGGATAACAATGATTATGATAATAAAAACACACCAGATCGCTGCGAACTTATCTATGGCAATAAGTGAAAAGTGTTTTAGTATTTCTTCCATGAAACACTCAAATGTGAAGTAGTTACAACATGAAAGCCTCTCAGAAGGCAAAACTTATTGTCGACTCTACCATTCCTTCACTCAACCTAATTAACAACCCCAACCTCACTTAATAATAATAGTAATAATAATAATGATGATGATGATAATAATAATTAAATCCTTCCAGATCGGTGCGAACTTATCCATGGAAATAAGCGAAAAGTATTTTAGTATTTCTTCCATGAAACACTCAAATGTAAAGCAATTACAACATGAAATCCTCTCAGAAGACATCAACCTATTGTCGACACAGCCATTCTTTCATTCAATCTAATTAACCAACCCCAACCTCACTTAATAATAATAATAATCCACCAGATTGCTGCGGACTTATCTATGGAAATAAGCGAAACACGTCAAATAATAAATATTTTTTGTGCAGGTGCACTACTATATAAATATAGTTGTGTACCTGCACAATTTATTTATATCTAATCCCATAATGTCCCCTCTTCCCCCTATACAATGGAATCGAAATCGACTTCCTTCAAGATTGCCTCTAACCGAAACTCCAGTAAACTGGTCAATGCTGCCAGTTATATTCCTTCAGTTGGCAGGACGACAACAATCTCATTGTGGCGCCCATATGAAAGGTGAGGTGCATAATAGGACCACAATGCGAGAAATGCCTCCCCAACACAACACGTAACTGTTCCCGGTTTCACAATCGAATAAAAGCCCATTTCAACCGTATCGGAATGTCGGGAGTAAGGGAAGTTGATCTTTTATAAGTGTTTTTGAAGAAGAAAAAATAGGTATTTCTGGAAATCGCACAGGTTTGATTCCCACGGGTTACTCATCTTTGCCATGATATGTTGCATAAAAAGGAAAGGGAAGAAATAAATCTCTTTCTCTGCTATTTTTATTAATATGGAATATCAAGATATATGGATTTTTTTAGGAACAATTATTTGTGCATAACTAAAGGGTTGAGATTTTTAAATAACGCTCCTTAAATTGGATAAATAAATTAATCATTTTTAACCAACAATTCTCCGTAATATTTTTTCACCTTTTAATGTGTTAGCATTTATTTTTAAGAATTTATTTTTATAAAAATCAAAACTAATGCTGTAAATTTTCAACTTTTTTTTTTTTTTTTTTTTACTCATCCTCACAATAAATTAATTTAATGGTGCCAATTAATTTTTATAGCTATCGCCATCTGGTAGCGTGACAATCAGATGACAATTAAAAGTACAGTTTGTATTTAATTCATTAATTAATCATTTCATTAACAGTTTGTATTTAATTGTAAGTAATTAGCATATATATATATATATATATATTAATTTTTTGGCTACAATTTTTTGGAACGAAATAACAAAATTCAGGGAAAAAAACTGAACTACTAAAGAATATAATAATTGAATTTCTAAGATTATATGTTAATTGAATTCTATTCTATTATTATATTTTTTCCTCTGGATGTAATGAGTTTATCCATTTCGCAAAAAAAGAATTTTATGCAGTAGTGAATAATTAGAAGAATTTAACAAGCTTATTTAAATATCTTCGTACCCGAGTAGTGGCTCAGTGGTAACGTGCGCCGCTAGTGAGCGTTAAGACTGAGATATCAATCCGATATAGGCATTGTTGTAAAGACTGTTTCAAAACGAGAAGACTCGATGGCGTTTTGTGATATTCAGCATCTTGCCTCGTTAGACAGACTACTTGGTGGAGTTTTCTATGTTTTCTTCCATGCGATACGCAAAGAAGCAGGAAGTTACTTCGAATGAATCGAGTCTAGTCAGACTTCTACCTGCGAGTGCTCCATCATAAAAGAAGCTGCCCCCTCCATCTTTTTCTCCCTCTATGAATAGCTTATTTATGGAGTGTCCGTCCCACGCTGCCGGACACTGAGGATGAGTCCCAACAACAAATATCTTCGCTTCAAAACTCATGAAATCAGACTTCTTGATGCCAAAGGAATTTTGTTTAAAAGGTTGTATTAATTATAACTAATAATCCTACACCTGTTTTATTTTATTTCATGGAATGGAATGCATAATTGCTATTTTTCCATATTTTTTTTTTATTTATTTTAGTGAATAAATATTATCAAATAATAAATATTATTATAATCAAGTAATAAATATTTTTATTTAATTATATTAAAATTTCATAAACATTTATATCAATTTTTGAGTTATTTTGTTGTTGTTGTGTCTAATACTCAGTGTTCTGCAGTGCAGGACGGACATCCCATGAGTAATCTTATCGTAGATGGTGGAAAAGGTGCAGCTTCTGTTGTGATGGAGTACCCGTAGGTAGAAGTCTGGCTTGGCTCCGTGTTGCTGAAGAAGAAGGGCAGTGCGGTCTACCTCACATGTTGCGTATCACATGGGAGAAAACACGGAAAATTCCTACCAGGTAATTTGACTAACGAGGGAAGATGCTGAACGTCATCGATTTTCATCAGTTTTTTTTTTTTTTTTTTTTAAACAGTGTCTACAACAAAGTCTTCAGCGGATCGAAACTCAGCCCTAATGCTCAACATCAGTGCACGTTGCCACTAGTCGGGCCTGAGTTATTTTAAATATAATTTGTGAAATCTTAAAATTTTTATAAATTATAATTTATATAAAAGTTTAATTGGTGTGTTTATTAATATTATTTATAAAGATTGGTGAGTTTACTAATATTATTTATACACCATGCTATTGTGGTGTTTATGTACATCAGAGCAGTAGTTAATAGTTAAAATATCCAAAAGAGTTTTCACTAATTAAGTGATCAAACATTTCCAGGAGTGGCATTTGTGGGATTCACAACTTCTTCCTTTACCCCAACGGAAGGTTTTACAGGGCTACGGAGTTATCGTGCTCACAGACAAGAGAGCTTTCGGTTCAGCTTCTTTGCTTGTCAGGTTTTCTACTATAAAAGTCATACCTTTGAAATTGTTTGGCTAGAGTGAGATGTAAAGGGGACAGAGTTTGGTCAATAAAGATGTTTTTTTTTTAAAGTGACAAAAAAACAAGTAATATAAAAAAAAAAATTAAAGTCAACTCCTACTTTTTTTCACCATATTGCAGAAAGTTCTTTATAAACAACGTTGAAATTTTTCTCTTACACCTGGCGCCATCTATTAGTAAATACATGTAACTTAAATCTAAAAAAAACTAAAAATTAATTAATTAAATTTAATTAATGAATTAATAGTTGAAAAAACTGTATTAACATCAAATGTCATCCGCTACAAGTTTAAAAAAATGTATTTGAACAAGATATATAGGGAGAGTGTGAATTAATAGTAGAATTAAAAAAAAAAAAAAAATCCATTCAATTTCATTTTTTACGAAATCATGTTTTTTTTCTGCTTGTAATTACCACGTTTAAATGCTGTACTTTATTCTCACCACCCTCGCATCACAAAGCAATGCGCACTAAACCATTCCATCAAATCCAACCCATCGACGTTACTATTTACCGAAAAATTCCTCTGCGTTTAAACTGCTCTTTTGATATAACCTTGAAGGTCAAGCCATTCTTGCGCGAAACGGAAATAAACGCACTTTTACTACATGCCTCTGAACAGCAGACATCACCACTGACCCCACTTGGTAGGATCGAAGACCTCTAACAGCCACCTTTAAACTCGTCAGCAAAATAAAAAGAAAAACTCTCCAACAAGTGGGGAACAGCTAAATCGCGATCTATATCCTTTTGACCTTCCTGTCACCGCATCGAAATTTAAAAAAGAAAAAAAAAAACAGTCGAGGATGAGCACGGAGGAGTGTGGCGGGAGTAGAGCCATCCTCCCACCCGGTCGGCACAATACCTGGTGAAATAGAACTTGGACACAATTGTCGCTGGCACGAATTTCCCTATGTGTTAATGCCATTTCAATCGCTCTGTTGTCGTGTGTGACAAACGAAAGCGTTTACTCTTCCCATGTTCCTTTTTCAAGGGTTTCCCAGGGCTTCCTGTTTATCTGAGTGTGAGTCAACTCAGACGTTCCTGGAATGGTATTTGTCAGCGAGGGGAAATGTTTTAATCGAAACTGTGCAGTTCTCTCAGGAAGCATTCTATTGTTTACCCTGTCATTGGATCATTAGGACGCTTAATGTCCAATTTTGTCCCGCCTCATTTGTTCGGTGTGGTTAATCAACGTTTTGTCGGCGGTTCAGTTAATGAAATTTCGACAAATCCTATTGTTTTTGAACGTCGTTTCTTTATTGTTATTAATATTTTGCAAATAACATTGTAAAAGGTCACAGACTTGAATTTCGCTTTATTTTGTGGACAATACAAAAGTATTTATTATAGCATATGATAAGGTGAGTGAATTGTTCTTTGTCAGTAATTTGTTTTAAAAATAAATTTAATGGAATTTCTGTTATTTTCAACATTTTCGTTCGGTTTGTTTTAATAACATCAGAAAGCAGTGTATAACGTTCCAATGAATTAATTAAATCTAATTTTCTAAAAATTTTTATTTCATTTTAATATTTGAGAACCATAAAGGCAGTTGATATTACTATCAGTTCTGAGGGGGGGGCTGATGACAGAGTGATCAGAGCTCTGGAGCTCGATGCGACAGGTTTCGTGATTTCGGAGTCCCGGTGGTGCCATGGATGCATGTAGTGATTCGAATCCACTTTAAAAACAGTAGGTCCCATTCTTATATGACTGTAGATCGTTGGACGTAGGGCTGACAAACCTAAAGCGTAAAAGGAAACATCTCTGTTTGAGGTACCAGCAT
>BPLR01010024.1:0-120452 GCA_021605095.1 Caerostris extrusa
ATATACTTATAATTATGGGATTATCACTGAAATTCTCTTAGCTACATATCAAATCTAGATTACCCATATATATACCTTCTCCAGCAAGTTTTTTGTTTTTCAAGTTAGATGAAATGTAGCCAGAAATTTTTTAAACATTACTTTTCTTTATCTACTTGTGGAATAAACAATAATTTTAACTATAATTTGAATGCTATACTTATATGCAAACCAAATACAAAAAAACCCATAATAAATATAAAATTATTAGTATTTAACTACTTAATTTAGACAATAAAAAACTTATTAACTATATTTAGGCATAACAAAAACCTACAGACTTCAGATTTTTTCTTCATTAAATATGAATAATTCTATGATAAAAATAAAAATATACAATCTTATTTAAGTATACGATTAAGAAAATCATATTGTTATGTTAGGGTTACGTTTTCATTAGTTGGCTTCCAAGATACCTAAACTGTCTTCTTTAACAACATAAATAAATTTAAATACATAAAGGAATTTAATTACATTAACCCTAAAAGAAAAAAAAAACCCGCTTAAATAATATATCATAAAATATAAGCTAAAAAATAACTGAACGTGCCATGAAAAAAGCTAAAGAAAATGGCGCATGAGAATGAATGATTAAGTTTTTACCTATAAAGTTTCAAATTGTAGATCTTCTAATAAAAACTGGAATCAAACTCCAACTAACTTTCTAATCTTCTGATAAGTATAAAAACATAATAGAAAAAAGAAGTTATAACTAATCGTAGAATTCAGCTCAAAAGCGTCGCAAACCTCGAAAATCTGCAAATTTTAACGTTGCCACTACAGGTAACAACATCTAAGTAATAAAAAAGATTCTGTTGCCATTAACGTTACAAATGTTTTAATAAGTTTAGTTGTTAACTTTAAACATCGATAATTCTTAACAAATAATTCAACTACAACTATTCAAACAATAAAGTTTTCTTTAAACAATTTTTTAAAAAATATGTAATAAAGAAAAATGCAATTGCTCCAAAATAAATCTATAAAAATGCTTAGAAAAGATTGGCTTTACGTCATGATTTCAAGATGTCAATTTTCCAGGTTATGAGAAATTTTAAATACATAATGCACTCTTTGAAGAATATTTCGAAAAATTGTACATTTGATTTTTGAATAAACAGCATTTAATATTTGTGAATTTGTATTAAAATAAATGCAAATTTTCAAGTAACATAATTGACTATTTTTAATACACAGTTTTAATATTTTTTTAATTTATTACTCGAAAATTAATTTCAATAATAATAATTGTATCGCAATGACGGACCACAGACCTGTTTCTGGTAGCACTGGTATTTTAATAAAAGAATAGTATTCCACATACTCATGTTCCGTCTCCGATTCTCCATGCAATTAAAACTACCGTGGTATCTCTCAATTTTTCAAATTTTCCATCTTTCCAAATTTTCCATCAGTTCAAATAATGTTGCTTCCTCTAATTCCATTCACATGATCTAAATGTTCTTTTTCCTATAGTAGTATCATTTTGGCTGGTGATTTTTTAATGCTAGACACACTCAGTGGGGTTGTTATAATAGAAATAATAGACAATAATTAGCTGTATGCTCTTAACTCTGATTTTGATATTCTAGCTACTAACTCTCCTACAAGATTTTAATTATTCTACCTCTACTATTGACCTTACAGTCACGAAAAATTTTCATTTCAACTACTATTTCCTCTCTTAATGAGCTTTCCTCACAGATCATAATCCTGTAATTATTAAATTTAGCCTTTCTTATCCTACTATCTCTGTTAACAGCAATGTTAGAACTTGTTGGACAAACATTTTTCTTCTTTAATTGACTTTATTTTTAATTACTGGCTCTAAACTTAACAATGCTGCTGAAATTGATGACGCTACAGAAAATATGATCGAAAATAATTACTGCCTGCCTCGAAACAAATTAATACTAACAATCGTGATTTATCTTCCTCACACATTAAAACCTTAATCACTAACCTGCAATCATGCCCGTAAAACCTGGCAAATCTTTCGTGATCCACGAAGTAAGACTCATTATAATCACTCGCAGACTTTACTGAGAAGAGCTATTTGCTGGATATAAAAAAAATAGTAAAACCATAAACTGCGAAGATGGTTCTTTCTGCTCTCCCAGGACTTTTAAACGTTCTCACATTAGAACCCTAGGCTCCTAACAATTCACTGGCCACCACTGACAGTCAAAAAGTGGAGGTTTTTAGCTCAGCCTTCAGGAACGCTTCTTGAGAACAACATTAAATCATGATATAAGAAAATCTCGTTGAGTCCACTATCTCATTTTATTAATGTTTGTCAAGTCTCTTGAAATTCTCATAACATCTTTTCGTTATTAATTGCATTGAGCCCACCTCACTGAAAATTAACAAAACTCCTGGCATAGATAAAACGTTAAAAACTTCTTCCTTTTCAAAATAATACTTGAGATATGTAAAATTAATGATTCTATTCTTCATACTGGTTATTATCCTAAGTCTTGGAAAACAGCTAGGGTCTCCAATTCTTAAACTTGAAAGGATCCTACTTCTATTAGTTACAGACCAATTTCTTTACTCTCTTCTATTAGTAAACTAATTGAAAATGTCATTCTGAACCTTCTTAAAAATGTAAAAAAAAGTAAAAAATATCTTCTCATCCCAAAGCAATTTGGATTTGCCGAAAAACTTTCTACAACTCATCAGCTCTACAATCTCACAGAAACTGTTGCTGAAGGATTTACCTGGAAATATGAAACTGCTGCAATTTTTCTTGATGTGGCCAAAGCTTTTGATAGAGTCTGGTTTAATGGATTGATTTACAAACTCATTTCTTAAAATTTCTCTCCTTATTTGATTCAAGTAATTCGTAACTATCTTTCAGACAGACACTTTATTTGTCGCAGTAGAATACTGATTCCTCAATTCGAGATATTCACGCTGGTGTGCCCCAGGGCTCTATTTAGCTCCTTTCCTCTATAATATCTTTATCAACGATATTCCACAAAAGAACAATATCAAAATTAGTCTTTTATGCTGATGACACTGCAATCTTAACGCAAGGCCGAAAAACTTGCACCACCCAGGAAATTTGCAAAATATATCATTGACTTAGAAAAATGGCTCATTAACTTCTGGAAAATAAAATTAAATGTGGACAAGACTGAAGCAGTTCTTTTCACTTGCAAAAATCCCTATAACCCTCCTAATATTAAAATATGCAATAATTATATCACCTGGTCTAAAGAAACTAAGTACTTAGGAATTATCCTTGATAGTAAACTTAACTACAGATCGCATATCTACTACCTTAGAAATAAATTCAATACTCAATTTAGAATTCTCTACCCTTTAATCAATAAAATTCAGCTTTACCTCTTAATCTCAAAATTCTAATATATCTCTTATCTTCGTCCAGTATTAGCTTATGCAAGCCCAGTTTGGGGTTCTGTCGCACGTACAAATTTTGAAATTATTCAAAGGCTTGAGAACAAAACTCTCAGAATGTTAACGAATTCACCCTGATACTTTCGTAATGACGATAATTAGACGAACTCTCTCCGATTCCAAGTTTAAGACAATTTGTTCAAAATTTCTACTAAATTCTATAATGATATGTGAAACATTAATAACCCTGTATTAAATATCCTACAAAAATTACGATTATGATATTTCTTCCCGCAAACATAGCAAAAAGACCTCGCACTGTTCTAAATATTTTAAATTAATTCCTTACAACTGCCTAGATGAAAAAAAAGGTCACTTTTCCCTAATTTGACCTTTTGCTCATTCAGGGGTTATTACATGCAACTGATTCCATGAACATCAACATTTTTGAAATTTTTGATATTTTTTTCATTTTATAATTTTATTAAATAAATAATTCTTTTTTAAAAAGGGCATTTAATTATCTATTTTGCTTATTAGCTCAAAGGGCATGAGACCACCGCCATGTTTCAACATTTTACAAAGGAGCTGAAGTGGCCACTACGCGGCCAAGGATCTCCGTAATAATCTACAATAACAATAACAAGTAATAATAATAATTGTCAATTTGTTTCTGCTTTGCCATTATCGTCATCGTCATCGTCCTGTTTACAGAATGTGTTGATCCGTTATATACTCATCTCTTGCTGGTGAGGAAGCATGGCAAGATGTAAAAAAAGCATTATATTTTTAAGTCTATACAAGATACCTGATGGAAATAATGCAATACAAAAGTGCATCTCAAAATAAAGTTAAAGCTAGATATTTACTTAAATATTAAATAATACTTTAAGTACTTAAAAGAAAACAAAAATATTTAAATAATAAGGGCAATAATAAATACAGATCACAAAAAAGTTGGCGTCTAAATGACATGGAGTGCCTGCTGCATGAGAAAAATAACAAATGAGAGGGATCGTGTTTTGACCTGGCGACTCAGTAGTTGTTAGAAAGGAACGCAAACCACTATATTATTGTAATGCGGAGCATGCCGTTTCATTAGCATTGAAAAGAGAGAATCGTAGCTAGGCAAATTTTGAATTTTAGATTATTAATGCGAGAGAGACGAAAAAAATCTATTATAGAATCTTTGGCAAATTTAAGAATAAAGTTTTTGATACTAGGGAGGCTAAGAGAATGTCTGACGTCGGCATTTTTGGGGAAAAAAAGTGAATCAGTAACCATTCTTAAAACATTATTTTCTAAGATTTCTATGTAGGTAATTAATATGACACTTTGCAGCAGAATTTCAAACCGATCATAATGGGTATATAAAGTAAATATAAATAGTTTGTTTTTCTAAGGAAAGGGATTTCTTTTAATAAATGGATAAAGTAAACGAAGACAGACATTATATTTTCTTTTAATATTACTAATATAGGAAGAATAGATGAGTCTTTTATCTAACGTGACACCAAGATGCTTTTCTTCAGCAGACCAGTTAATAACTTGGTTAAACATGATATTATTAGGAGGTTTAATGTATTTTTTCTGGTAAACAGAAAGGCTTTTTGTCTATATTAATTTTAATTTTTCACCCTAGTGAACTAAGCTTTTATTACATGAATATATCTTTGTAAAATGTTTGCTAAAAGTAGTAACATTATGAGATGAAACTGCTATAACAATGTCGTCAGCATATAGGCTAAGAGCGGTGAAAATAATTCTAAAGTTATTATTGATGAAAATTTTGAAAAGAATAAGTTCAACTATGAAGCCCTGAGGTTCACCTGCACTAAAGTGCTTGATAGCAGATAATTGATTATTGATTATAATCATAAAATTTCTTATAGTAATTTACGCTTGAATAAGTTTAATTAGAAAATTAGGAAGTTTGTGGATTAGCCATCTATCGAACCCTATCAAAGGCAAATATCTAAATATGATGTTTCTAGTGACAGAGTTTTTTATTAGTCCTTCAGACACCAGTTCTGCTAGTCTTAAATTAGATGCACAATAGAGATTTGGGGCCTGAATTGTCAGTGTCTAGCGCTCGGTGCCATAAATGTTGTTAGTTCGTTGTTTCTGAATCCACTTTCATCGTAGGTCCCTGTCTCATATGTCTGCAAGAGCGTCACGGAGCCAGTCAGAGTTCTCTTATCCATATCATTCCCGAACTGTAAAGGGGCAACTCAGCTCAGACACAGTGATATGGTGTAGTGTAGTAGTGAGATTTGCAGTAAAACCGATTGATCGGGAATCAGGATAGAGTGGTTAGTGATTTAACTTTTTTAAGAATAATGTACTCAGTTAATTTACTTAAAGTTCGTAATTAAAAATAAATCTTAATCAGTCTTAATGTCTTAATTTGAAGGATTAGATGGATCTTTAAGGGTTGAAGGATGGGAAGAATTATTGCAGTTTTCAGAATTGAGGAAAATAAGACAGTTTAAAAAACTGTATCGACTATGCCTGCTATTCGATAAATTAGTTTGAATGATAAGTTTATTTAGTATTTTTGTTAGTGATGCTATTCACACCTGGGACGTTTTTAATCTTGACTTTTGAAATATAGTCATAAATATAGAAAACATTGATATTAATGATTTTATTTTGATTGAGAAAATTGCGGAGAGAGTTTCGTCATCTGTGTTTTTGTGAGTGAGTCGTAAGATTGTTGATTTGTAACTGATCCCGAAGGCTATTTTCTAGTAACTTTAATTTATCTGATCTTACGTTTCAATAGGATTAGAATCCTTGAAATTGCGTTATATTATGGCGTTTATTTTTAATTGGCCAATTGTTTCAAAGATAAAGCCACTGACCGTATCTAGTATGTGCAACCGATTAGTCCAAGAAATTTGAGTGAAGTGAAAAATTTCTTGTCAGCTCATCGCTCGAGATCTATTGTAATTAGTCTTAGAGGCTGGATCACGAAAAAGGTGCCAACGCTCACGTGTTCTGTTATGTTCTGCAAACAGTTTCTTCATTGTAAAAGTAATAAATCAGTGAATGATATCTTTATTTTCTACAGGTGAGGAGAGAGAGGGGCAGATTGAATAAGTTCGATTATTCGTTTGACTGCAGCGTAAATAATTAATGGGGTGTAAAGTTTTTCAGAAGAAGAATCATTTAAGTTATTATAAAAAATAGTCCAGTTAGTATAAATATTTCTATTTAGTTCGAATGGATAATATTCGAGGATGTTATGGTTGGAAGATTGGTCAGGGGTGATTCCACTGTGAAAGGGATGTTAAAGTTATTTAAGACGATGGGATCTATGGTAAAAACGGAATTATTGTTTATTTTAATAAGGTTAGGAGGAACATGAATCTTCTGCCATTTATGAAGTGCAAAGTTATAAAGCTGTATAGTAATTTGGTTAGTGCGATTACAAAACCAGGAGAGGCGATGGACGTTAAAGTTGCCACAGAGAATTGATTTATAATTCAAGCTAAGAAAGGTAGTTAATAGTGCAGAATTCATATTACAGGAAATATTTTGACAGAAACAACAATAAGGTTGGGAAAATTATCAACAACATTTAGAACTGTAGTTAGAATGGAATTAAGTTTATGAAGTATGATTTCATTATGAGAAACAATTTTTTTAATGAAAATTCCTGTTTCATCCTATGACCTAGGAATTTTTAGGGCGATCATTTATATAAAGAGGTTGTTTGGAATAAAAGGGCTATTTTTGGATGAGAGATCAGTTTCTTGAATTAAAATAATTTCTGTAATCTGGGTTAGGGTTGTTAATGAATTAGTAAGATCAAATACTTTAGACATAATTCCATTTGTTTGCATTCAATATTAAATTTTAATCCCGGCAACCAGTACAATTATTAAAATAATTTCGGAGCCTTTTTTTTAAAGCATTGAAGTACTATTTGTAACTTATCCAAATCATTGCTATAATTTTTAATTAATTATCGACATTCTCAGAACTTTCTATGGGATTAAAAATGTTAACAACTTCTTTTAAGGCGAATATAGCTTTATGAAAAGTGTCTAGAAATAGTTCTTTGTTAAAGTTGTTGTGCTGGTTCCTGAAGTACGGGCAAGAGATGTAGTTGTTTTAGTGACATTACTTTGTGTCATATTGGCAAAGTATAGTCTTTGGTCTATTATCTTGGTTGTAAAAGCTCTTGCAATGGTAAACGCTCTGAAAGTTGTAGTAATTTGCATTTTGGTCTTGGAAGTTTGAGAAATCCTTTAAAGACGCAATGTGTTCATATTCACCCCAGTTTAATTCCTTGAGGTTTTCTAACTTCTTCTTTGTGGGATATTATTTTATATAGTGATTTATATGACGTTTTAGACATCTTTATCTTTAATTACAATTTTGAGAGGAGTGGTGGAAATAATTGCAAGAGTAAATTGTTATACAGAGTTAAGAGTTATTGCAATTGTAATTAATTTCTGGCTTTCTATAAAAATTTTCTATTTTAACAGTTAAATAGAGAACCTCATTGAAATAATATGCAGTTACATTTTTTCATTTTCAGGAAGGATGATTTGCCCGACTGGATTAAGATTTTTAGTTTTAAGATTAGTCAACTGATATTCTTTTTTTCAATTTTTTTTTTTTATAATTTATTTATTTATTTTAAAATTCAGAAAAATTCTTCTTTGATTTCTTCTTTTGGGGTACAAACTGATAGTTCTTTTAGAATTTTTTGAGGGGCCTCTGGTTTTTGCCTAAATTATGAAAAATTCCAATAAGTTATTTCGTTATCTCTGGTGCTGTTTAATACTTGTTGGGTAGCACTTAAAGTGTTCAATTTCAATCTGATTTGTCTTTAAACTTTTTTGTATATCGAGTTTCTCCTTTAAGGTACCATACTGCCTAACCACGTTGGCGGCAATTTTGGTTCAGAAGAGCTGGTGGTCGCGTCTTCATCGCTCATCTGTTCTTTATGTGAAAATTTATTCTGCATATTGATTCGAGGATTTACACTCTTAGAGGAGGCAAATAATAATACGAATAGTAATAATGGATTCGAATTAAATTTAGGCATGAATTAAATATATATATATATTTAATTCATGCCTAAATTAATATATATATATATATATATATATATATTTGGCATAATAACTAAACATACAATTTAGAATAAATTGCTTTTAATTCAGAAATAAATCATATCTATCTAATTAATCATATAATATATTTGTTTCTTGCTTTCATCCGTGCGAAAGTATTAATGACATCCTCATACTTAACTTCTTGAACTAATTTTGCTTCAATGCTTAATAATGCAAGTGCATTGAGCCTATCTTGCTTCATATACCTGCACATAAATAATTTTTCACTCTTTCCAGGGTGAAAATGATCTTTCTACAAGAACAATTTGTTGCAGGAATACTTAGATACACGATTAATTATTTTTAAAAATAATTCTACCCTTTAAACATTAACATCTTGAGGTTGTCAAAACAAGAAAAGAAGTATTAAAATTCGGTCTTGCAGTTGATTAAAAAAAAAAAAAAATCGATTTCAAATTTTTGCCGCCCTAGGCTCGGGACTAAGCCTAAATCCATCACTGGATAATGTGTTCGTTATAGTGTAAAGGATGATTTGATTCTATTGCGGGAAATAGTGGCTCTCCATCCTTATTAAGCGCATCGAGATGGATAACGATCCAAGAAATAGTGAGCTAAGCCACGAATAAAAAATTTTCTACTTAGATCAGTAAAAGATCATGCTGAGTACTTAGTAAAATTATATGCGATTCACGATCGAACGAATTTTCAACCAACTTTTTTTTTTAAATAAAAATATTTTATTCAGCATTTCAGCTTATATAATTAAATATATTTAATGTTTAATAATTACAAAAGTGATTGTGTTCCAAAATCCATTATTTTGAAAACAGTTTTTTTCCCCACCAGGAACAAAAAAATGTGGAAAAAAAAAAAAAACGATGGGACAAAAATATATATTAATATAAATTGTGTTTAAAAGAAGAATTAAACATAAGATAATTTTTTATATCAAATGAAAGATTGATTTCCTTAATAAATTTTATTTTGTTCTGTTGTTGAAAAAAAGCAATATGGTATAATATTACAAATAATGACATTTCATATAATATAAATTTCAATGATATCTATAAATATGTGATTGTTTTGCCATTTAGACTACATATAATGGTCCTGCCTATAAAATACTTCGTAAAATTCAAATGTTTTGTAATGTATATATAATACAAGAATTTTAGGAAATAAATTAAGATGTACAAATTTTCCTTGTTTTTATATTTCACAGAAAATGCAGAGGACTGTGAGCCAGCTGAATCTATTAATAATCTGCAAAATAATACTCATACGAGTTTAACAGAATTTTCACCAGATAATTTGATTGATACATTTTTTTTAAATTTCTCAACTATAGTAAATTCATTTTAGTCAATATATAATTTATTTCAGGTTTATAAAGGAAAAGAAAAAAAAAATTACCATGCCAATCTATTAAAATTCTGAAAACAAAAATACTCTTTTGAGGCTGATTATAAAAAAAGAAAACTTAGAGCTGGAAGAGAAATGACTGCTATTAGAAGAGAAACAACTATTATTAGAAGAAAAAAGCCTATTATTAAAAGAACAAAAACTAAATACTGAATTTGAAAGGAATAAAAAAAAAAGGGATGGAGAAATGATGCATCTTTTTTGAAAAACAGCACACAGTTAGAATGAAATTGCTGGAAATAATTAGTAAACAATAATTTCAACATAATTTGTTGTTTTTTAATTAAAGAACAATTTTCAAAGTAAAATAATAAATTTATTAAATAATTATATAATATTCTTTCTATGTACACTTTCAATTTATTGTAAAAAATATCATTTAATTTATGTATCATTAAAAAAGTACATTTAGACTATGTATAATGTATAGTTTGTGTAAGTACGACAGATAAAAAAGAATTTCTAATACATCATTATAATTGAGTAATTAAAAACATTTTTATCATTATAAATTAGAGAAATATTTTGCTAATTAAAAACGTGTTTTAAAAAAATTTTGTGTCTCTTATTATAATAGCTTTAAGAAATATATTATACATGACATATATTCAGCAGCAATAGTATGCATATATTATAAGAGAAAAGACTATATTAAAAAAATTCTAATAATTATTACATAGAAAGGAAAAATAAATAAACATTAAAAATTAAATTAAATTTATGAACTGAATGATGCATGGAGCAATAAAACTAATTGTATTAAAATATATACAAATATATAAACATTTTATAAATTCTTATAAACAAATCATGCAAACTACATCTATCATCACAGAAGGATTAAAAAATTTACAAATTTAAATTTCACAATTTAAATATTCCTGTAGTGTTGGAGGGCTGGTATGAAAGTACTTTGTTATTTGATTGCCATAATATCAAGAATGGCAACTACTGAGGTTGTTGCACAAATATACATGTTGGATATTTCTTGTAACAATAACTTTTGATTTTTTCTAAAATCAGAAAGGCAAATTCAGTAATGGTTTAGTAATAAAAAATTTATGTTAACATGAAGCATGTCAGGAAAAAATAAATTGCAATGATTTATTTATATATTACCTAATTTTAATTATCACCATTGCAGATAACAGGAAGATTTTATCTAATAAGATTTATTAACTTTTAAATCATTACAAAAAAATCTTAATAAAAAAGAAAAATTACAAGAAATTGAACAGAAAGTTGTAATGGAAAGAAAAAGAAAATAAATAACTCAACAAATAAATAAAATAATAAATAAATAATAATAAATAAATAACAACTCTTTAAAAAAGTAACTAATATTACTGATTAAAATGTATTTAATAAATTTATAGTAAACAAATTTAGTATGCAGTTATTTAATAGTATTAGTAAATCTAATTGCACTTTCAATTTGTTACAGAAATTCAAAAGATAAAAAAAAAAATCTAATCAGATAAATAAATTTATTGCATGAGGGCATTGTTTATTTATAAATATTTAAATATAAAAATGCTATTTTTTTCATAATAACAAGTACAATTTACAGATTATATTTAAATAATTCTGTGAAATACAAAATAAGAATAAAAATATCAACAAGAACAGATCAATAAATATTTCTATTGTACTTTACCCTTTTTATTTTTATAAAAAGTCTATTTTTTAAAAATAATAAATTTAGTCTTTTATATAAAAGAAAAATTATCAAAATTAAAAATAGTTATTTATTATTAAACATATGACAATGCTAAATATACATTAAACAAGTGAAAATTACAGGTACAGGTTATTAATTTTAAATAATTTTTTTAAACTGAAAAAATAGGAATAAAAAGAATTGAAATATGAACAAAAACAGATTATTAAATTGAAAATATCTGTATAGTATTTTTCATTAGCATAAAAATAGTAGCAGATTTTTTCAAAATTAAAAATAAGTAATCATTAGATTTTTAATAATTAAAGTAAGCATATATGGGGAGACTTCCACCTTTGGGACAGGTCGGGGCATATACATGTTATTACATCAACATTATTTAAAAGTACATTATTTTTATTTTAATATTAAAAGATTATATACATCTTAATTAAAACCTATATCTTCTGAAATTAACTTTAAGCAAGCTTTTGTTTCTACAATGTTTGGGTTAGAAATGAATAATCATTTTAGATAGAGTTAAAAGCAGATGTTTAGATTGAGAGAAAAACACAACATAAATGCTAGTCATAACAAAGCAGCTGCAAATAGAAATGTTTTTTTATTATTATTATTATTCTTTGTATTTTTTGAAAATTGATTTTTTTGTACTGTACTTAAAGTTCTTGAATCGAACTTTGTACTGTACTGTAACGATCCCACCACGAAACGTAAATAAAGCGGATGTATACAAAAAGTGATGTGTGATACGTCACTACGCGGAGGAATACAGGAAGGTGGGAAACAGCAAAGCATTCCCCGGACAGTTGCAAAACGGCAGTCGATCTGTAAGCATCAGTAGTTGCTGTTTTAAGTGCAACATGCTTGTATTATTTTAGTATTTTGCAATTTTATTAAAGTCAATGCTATTTAAGTAGTATGGATTAATTTATACCATCATCATGTATATTTAATTTCGACATTACTACAATCGGTGACTTTGGTGTAGTGAACACGTGGACGTCTGAAAAAGGTCTTCAACCATCCATGATTCTGTGATCTGCAAACATCCATGATTCTGTGTTGTGCTTACGAACTTTTGATTGGTGTTTAGTTTAATTGTTGCAAAATCCTCGAAATAACAGCTTATTTTTTTGGATTAAATCACAAGATGACTGAAACTTCTGAAAGTGGAGCTCAGCAAATAGCACGTGTTGCAGTTAAGTCATCCCTATTTTGGAGAGCAAATCCCGACAAATGGAAAGCCAATTCACGCTAGCTGGTGTAACTACAGAGATTACAAAATTATAACCCAGACATTGTACTACCACAGGAAACGCTTTTAAAATCTGATCATTCTCCTAATTTTTCTGATTACATTTTCTATCGCAATGATGGACCACAGAGTCCTGTCTCTGGTGGCACTGGTATTTTAATAAAGAATAGTATTTCACACACTCATGTTCCCTCTCCAATTCTCCATGCAATTAAAACTACTGTTGTACCTCTCAATTTTCCATCTTTGACAATTGCATCTGTTTATGTTCCAAATAATGTTGCTGCCTCTAATTTTATTCATGATCTAAATGTTCTTTTTCCTATAGTAGTAGCACCATTTTGGCTGGGGATTTTAATGCTAGACACACTCAATGGGGTTGTTATAATAGAAATAATACTGGTAGACAATTAGCTGCTTATGCGCATAACTCTGATTTTGATATTCTTGCTCCTAACTCTCCTACAAAATTTAGTAATTATTCTGTCTCTACTATTGACCTTGCAGTCACGAAAATTTTCATTTTAACTACACCATTTCCTCTCTTAATGAGCTTTCCTCAGATCATAATCCTGTAATTATTAAATTTAACCTTTCTTATCCTACTATCTCTGTTAACAGCAGTGTTAGAACTTGTTGGACTAAATTTTCTTCTTTTTAATTTTAATTACACTGCTCACAAACTAAGACAATTTGTTCACAAAATTTCTAAATTCTATAATGATATGCGAAACATCAATAACCCTGTATTAAATATCCTACAAAATTACGATTATGATATTTCTTCTCGCAAACATAGCAAAAGACCTCGCACTGTTCTAAATATTTTAAATTAATTCCTTACAACTGTCTAGATGAAAAAAAGTTCACTATTTTTCTCCTAATTTGACCTTTGCTCATTCTGCTTTATTACATGCAACTGATTTCATCAATATCTACACTTTTGAAATTTTTATTTTTCATTTTATAATTTTATTAATATAAATAATTCTTTTAAAAAAAAAAGGGCATTTAATTCTCTATTTTGCTTATTAATTCAAAGGGCATGAGACCACCGCTATGTTTCAACATTTTACAATGAAGGAGCTTAGTGGCCGCTATGCGGCCAAGGATCTCCGTAATAATTTACAATAAGAAGAGATTACAAAATTTCACCACGTGGTTTCCGCCTTACAACCGGAAGAGCTGGCGGTGGTCAGTGATGTTATTCTTAAGCCACCGGCAGATATTCCTTTCACCGCCCTTATGAAAGATTATGTGCTCAATATGCAGATTCGGAAGCACAGCGAACTAAGAGACCTGATTTCTGGCATGCAACTCTGTGACCGACGTTCATCAAGATTTCTGCTGGAGATGCGGTGCAAAAGCAGGTGTACGAATCAATGGTGATCTCCTAAAATCTTTATTTTTTAGAAAGACTGCCCACCGACGTTCAACAGGCCATTTCAAACGACAATTTGAATAAGCTGGCAGAAATGGCTGATGGCATCATGTCAACAAGCAGTGCGCAGTGGTTAACGCCGTCGCAGAGTCGGCAGATCAACCAGATTTAAGAACTATGTTATGTGAAATAACTTCTCGTCTGGAAGCCCGTACACGAGACCAGTCAAGAGGTCGTAATCAAAAACGTTCTGCAAGCCGATCCAGACAAACTGAGAATCCTGATCACTGCTGGTACCACAGGAAGTTCAAACAATGAGCAACAAAATGTCGACCTCCATGTGCTTACCAGACGGAAAACTTCTAGTGCCGTCATCCAGAAAAAGGGTGACGGCGAAGCGATGATTCAGCGTTTATACTTGACTGACAAAACATCATCTTCACGATATCTCATTGACATTTGAGCTGATATATCTGTTGTTCCACATTCTGCCCATAAGACAAGCGGACAAACTGCGCAGATGCAATTATTTACTGCGAATGGAACAGCGATCCCAACGTATGGTAAACGCCTGTTAAAATTAGATCTTCGACTCAGGAGAGAATTTAACTGGCCTTTCATCATCGCCGCTGTGTCACAACCGATTATCGGTGCTGACTTTTTGCGCCGTTTTGGACTTCTAGTGGACATTAAAAATGGCATTTTGAGTGATCCATTGACCTAGTTGAAAACAAAAGGTACTCTATATGCTGGAAATTCTTCATCTGTTAAAGTAATTATTGGGAACTCTAAATTCCACCAGTTGTTATCAAAATTTCCTACACTTATAGGAGCAAATACTACTCCAAACAAAATTATTCATGGAGTCGAACATTGATTCAAACAAATGGACCACCTGTTTTCTCCAAACCTCGACGGTTACCAGCAGATAAACTACAAGCTGCAAAGCAGGAATTTGAATTTCTTGTGGCTTCCGGAGTTTGCCGACCGTCCAAAAGCAAGTCCATTCCACATGGTTCCAAAGAAGAATGGAGACTGGAGGCCTTGTGGAGATTTTCGTCTTCTAAATGGTGTTACCGTGCCAGACAGATACCCGGTACCTCATATCCAAGACTGTTTTCAAGTTTTAGAAGGTAAAACAACTTTGGACCTTGAAAAAAGCTTACTACCAGATTCCCGTTCGCAAAGAAGATGTGCCTAAAACTGCAGTAACAACTCCAGCAAACGACAGTCGATCTGTAAGCATCGCTCGAATCACTCGCTGCTGTTTTAAGTGCAACATGCTTGTATTATTTTAGTATTTTGTAATTTTATTAAAGTTAATGTTATTTAAGTAGTAAGGATTAATTTATACCATCGTCATGTATATTTAATTTCGACATTACTACATGTACTTCTTTTAACATTTCATTCTTATTCTTAAAAGAATAAATAAAAATATTTCTTCATCAATGAAAAATATTTGACGTTCTTAGAAGGAAAAAAAAAAAAAAATCTTCTAAAAATTAAACAGTAGTAGAAATGTTATTTATATAACTTAATAATCTATATAATTTTAAGAACAGAATTGTGAAGTAAATTAAATTAAACATAAATTACAATTTTAACAGTGTTTTACTCTAGAAAAGATTTTAAAAATAATACAATTTTAAATATTCTGCAAATATTTAAAGATTTATTTAAAAATATGGAGCTGTCTAATTGTCATATAAAGACGAATAGTAAAAAATCAACATTTGTTAGATCTTCAAAATCTTCCCTATCGAGAATTGGATATTTGCACTTCTATATCATCACCCAGCTCCTCGCATTCGAGATCTAGTGTTACAACTGTTTTAAATTTATCGGAAGTGATAGTGAACTCTATGCAAACACTCATTTTAAACTTTTCGATAAATTGCTGAGTTCTGATATGCGCAGTGGCATCACGTGCTTGATAGCGGAGAAGTGAAAGCGGGTGGCTTCCGTTATACAAAAACTCATATACAAACTCATGGAAAACTCATTAAGTTGAATGCATCCGTGTCTATACCGACAAATAGTGGATCGAAATATTTTTCTGTAAGAGTAAAGATTTGATTTGGTTTGGTTTGTCGCTCTACGGTCATCTTGTGCACACGAGGGCTAAACAGACCGGGACCTACAGTTTAAAGTGGATTGCGAACCACTCACATTCCATGGCACCGCCGGGACTCAAACATGAAGCCTGTGGTATTAAAGATCAGAGCCTATGGTATTAAAGATCGAAACCTGTAGCACCGAGGGCCAGAGCTCTAGCCAATCAGGCCCTGTAAGAGTAAAGAAGGAGGATAGGAATCTTCTTTTTTACTCCTTGGGATGCTCATTTTAAATCATAATAGCAGAATATGAATTAATCGTTGCAGAATTTCTAATTTTCTTTTTTCGTTGCAGAATAATGGTAAATCATATATGTATTTAATGATCAAATGAGTTAAGATCCCTTAAGAATAAAAATACTTTAAAAATTAGATATTAAATTTAATTTGTGCTTTTTCTAGCGGATGTCATAATTAGTTTTATAACTAAACTAGATGATGTTTTATAACTAGATGAATAAAACTGATAAATACTTAATGTCAAACAAATGCAACTTTGATGTCATGTCATGGAAAAATGCATAATAAATTTTTTTTGAGCTTTGAATGTATTGGAAGTTGCACAGAAAAAGAACATTTGCCGAAAGTTTTACTTTTCTGTTTTAATTGAAAAAGTACGCATGGGGTACATTGAATTCTTGTGGAAGCTTTGGAGAACATGCAGTTGAAAGAAGTCAAAACATGGTTTCAACGATTCAAAGACGTTTTATTTTCATACTGAACAACGAGAGCATCTTGATTAGCCGAAAAAACACCTTCTAAAATTTGATGAAAATTAATTTTTAATTGTAATTGATGCATTTGAGGCGGACATTGAAAAAAATCCTATCAGAATACCAGGGAAAACTTGACAAATTCCTTTTGAACATGATAATGCTTTGTATATTAATAACTATTTGGAAGTTTTATGATGGGAAGTCCTTTACCAATTGCCATAATCCCCAAACATTACTCTTTCTAATTATTTCGACCTGATGGCCAATTAGCTAGCGCTCTGACCTTTGGTATCACAGATTTCAGGTTCGAATCCTGGCGATGACATGGATGTTTGTTGGTGATTTAAATCCACGTTAAAGTTCCGGTCTAATTAGCCAGCCCAAAATGAATGTAGAGCGAAAACAAACTGAAACAAACCTTCTGATTATCTCTTATTTCGATCGATGGCAAACGATCTACAGGAGGTTTGTTTCAGTTTATTGTTCTACGGTCATTTTGTGCACACTTTAGGCTAATTAGACCGGAACCTACAATTTAACGTGGATTCCGAATCACCAACAAATATCCATGAAACCGCCATGTTTCAAATCTGAAATATATTGTACCAAAGGACAGAGGGCTAGCCAATTGGTTATCAGGCCGCTACGCGAGCTCCCTGAGAAGCCAATTTTAAGAAATCAAAAGTTACCTTTATTCGTCGATAGATTCAAAATAAGAGTCATTCTATCGATGTGGAATTCGTCCTTTGTCAGAGAGATGGGAAAAAGCAGTGTTTTTAATGATGGACAATACTTTGATTGCTGTAAAGATTAATTTTTTAATGTCTTTTTTGAAGAAAAAGCGTAAATCGTACATTTTACAGCTTTTTTTCGTAAATCGTACGATTTTTCGATTCTTAAATCGTACAAGTTTAATACTTGATATTAAAAGACAATGTTACCAAGCAATACCTACTTTCCCAAAAAATAATATACAGACCAGTTTAATTAAGTTGAAACTATTATGGCTAGCAACATTCTTTGAGAAGACATTCGTCTTTCATTTGTTGACAGTCGACACGTGTGGAATGCACTTAGTTCAATGAAGACAAATGTGATCTTGTTGATTAACTTTTTTGAACTCTTTGACGCAATTCGAATTACTGACAACAACAGAGAAAAAAAAAAATGGAGATACTTCGTTTTCCCTTTCATAAAAATATTTTGTAACATGCTACAATGCATTGATTGTTGGTATAAGGGCATTGGCACCTAGATGACGTGTTTCCGATATTTGGTCATTGCCTTGATGATTGCATAGATATGAGTCATGGAATGCAAAGTTTAGAATATTATAAATGCCCTTCGATCGGATTGTCGTTCGTTTAAAAAACAAAACACCACCCAGAGTTGTAGAATAGAAGAATTTTGAAATAAATTGAAATATTCTTTTTTTTTCTTCAGATGGAATGTCAATGAACAAGTTTTATGGAAGGTAAGGTTATATAAGTATGTAAATTTTCGTCTATTGTTTAATTAGTTAAGTTTTTATTTATACTCTGTGATTAACATACTGTCTTAATTTATTTACTAATTCAAGCCAAATCTGTCAAAATGTAATTTGATGTTTAATATTAATAAAAAAAAAAAAAAAGGCCTGGTGGCTAGCGCATTTGAATTCAGCAATCAGAATCTTTAATCACAAACAAATATTTTATGGAATCTACAACTGTTCCTAACTGTGCCGAATTTTTAAATTAAATTCTTTTATTTTTAATTTTTAAACTTTTATTTTTTATCTTACTTTCATTTATTTTTAGTATTTTAAAATTTTTAAAGTGCCATTTTTTAAATTTTTAGAAACTTAATTTTTTATCACATACTAAAATTGTAAGCAGCCAATTTATTAATTGTAAATATATACAGGAATTAAGACGAGGAGGTTAAGGGGTCTATCTCCATTGATACTCCTTAATCGGTACGCCAGTTGCTAGTGGAATTCCAAATTAGAGGACTCATTTCAAAAGTTTATAAACTAAATCGAAACAAAAGTTCCTGCATTAATGCCAGTGATGGACAGATAAATTTGTGGACCGGAAGGTTCTTTCATTGAATTCATCAGGATGCGAGTTCCTGAGATACGTTTCATAGATATATTCGTTTAAAACTATTGTTTGGTACGATGTCAGTGCAGTGTAGTGGGTTCCTAACCACTCATGTAATTAACTAACTAACATAACCACTTACCTAATGCACCTTTGGTAATGCTGAATTTGTTACATATTTGTGTTTTAGTGGTGATTAATTTCCATTAATTTAATTTAAAAAAGTTGAAATTTTTAATTATTATAAAAATAAACTGAACTTAATTTAAAATTAACACAAAAATACCACCACCACCAATAATAAAAAAATGTTTTTAAATTCACAGTATCAAAATAAGTTATATTAAATGAAAAAAAAAATATATTTTTAGTTATTTTTTCATTTTCACTTATTTTAAAATTTGTTATATTATATTTATTTATTATATTAAATTTATTATATTATATTTTAAATATTTATTTGTAAGCGTTTTGCACTTTTCTCACTATGTAGCATAAGTGTCTATATAAAACCTTGATTATATACTCAAATTAAAATAAGTTAAGTATTTTTTGCATTTGGTTTTATATAGATTATATGTTTAGTTTATATTTTTATTTATAGTTTATATTATGTATATATATATATATATATATATTTGGTTTATGCTGTTATTGATAAAAATATCTGGTTTTTATGATTGCATCTTTTGTAGTGAAAAGAACCATGTTTAAAACCCATTATCAATAAAAAGTTTATGTTACTAACCTCTTCCTGAAATATGATCGATAAATATTGTCTACTTGAGTTTGTATGACTCATTTCTTCGAGCGTTTTATTGATAGATAGCTCTGAGATAAATATTTTTTATCTAACGTAAATATTGTCTGTCTGGTAAAAAAATTATATAACATTTTGACATTTAATTCAGATAGTCATAAAATATCTACCTTCATAATAAATATTGTACTTCAAATAGCTTCCTTATTTAGATTAAATAAACTGCTTAAAAAAAAAATCTCCGAATGTAATCGGATACCTTAACATGATTGCATAAGATGGTCGAATATTTTTTTTTTTTTAAGAGTCAAAGGGTGAAAAAAGTTAATTGTTTAAAATATTTTTTTTCATGGTTTCATGAAATTTTTTTTACACAGATTATAATTGATATTTTAAATAAACACCAGATTGTAATTGATAATTTATATAACTGCTTTAAAGATGTATACCACAACAGATTTTGTGTTCTAGTGAGGAGGAATGGTATTATAAGAGCACTTTTGCCTTCATAATAAATATTGTACTTCGTATAACGTCCTTATTTAATTTAAATAAACTGCAAAAAAAAAAAAATAATAAAAAAAAAAAAAAATAATTATTCGAATAAAAAAAGTAAAAAAAAATTTATTAAAAATTTTATTTTACAGAATTTAAAAAAAAAAAAAAAATTGAAATTAAAATTTTTTTAAAAAATTCTTTATTAACAAAAATTCTTCGAATGTAATCAAATACCTTAACATGATAGTATAAAATGGGCGAAATTTTTTTTTTAAGGGTTAAAGGGTAAAAAACGTTAATTGTTTAAAATATTTTTTTCATGGTTTTAAAATTTTTGTTGCCATTATAGATATATTTAGACCTACAATGGCAAAAAATTACACGGATTACGGGTTATAATTAATCTATTATATAATTGTTTTATGGATGGATACCACAACATTCTGAACTAAGTTCTAGTGAGAAGGAATGATATCGCGAGAGCACTTTTGCCTTGATAAAAGGTGTCATCATAAAACAAATTCTTCCCTTGGTTTGTCAATAATCCTCATGTAACACATCACTCAATAAGTTTATGGTCTAGCTAAGAAAAACATTTTTTTTTTTTTTTTTTTTTTAGAAATTCGACTTTACTCGTCAACATATTCTCCTTCAAGAGTGACATATTCATTCCAACTCTCCTCTAACTTTCCGATACCGTTTTTGTAGAACGATTTGTCTGTGCTCTCAAAACAGGCCTCAATTTCGGCAATCAACTCTCCTTTTGAACCAAATTTCTTTCCCTGGAGCATCGTTTTGATGTTTGCAAAAAGCCAGTAATCACTGGGGGCAGATCTGGAGAGTACAGGGGTGGGGAAGCAATTCGGAACAGCAATTATAAACAGACACGGAAACGATACTGACGAAACAGTTGCCCATTTTGAGATAGTCTTAATAATCGCTGTTAAATCAATTGTGTATTGTTTTTAAAATTTTAAAAATGCTTATTATATTATTCATGCATCATTTTTTATATTTTATCGAATAATTTTAATATATTAAGTTAAATTTATTTTATTTTATTTTGGAAACGTTATAAATATTATTCTAATTTTTAAAACGGCAAATGGATTTCTAATGTTTTTGAATTCAAGAAAGATGTGGCTTTATAAATGATAGAGAAGTTGTGACTTCAAACTACGGCGGGAACAGGTCACTCAAATCAAAGTGACATTGATTATACGTTAATTGTTTATCTACCAGAAGCAAAAAATTACCCGTAATCATATACCCTACGGCAGACCGAGAGTAAAGAAGTAGGAGATACAAATTAAATGGCTCCATTAGACGGAGGCGACAAAGTGTCATTGACTTGATTTTCCTCTCGCTAATGCAGTTTCAAAAAGCGCCAAGGATCTCCAAGGCCACTATATCGAATTAATTACTTGTGAATTAGAGGATGTGTATATAGGGCGTTTATGAGGGTTGATTTAAAAAGTTAATGTGAAATGTATACTTATGATAAAAATAAATGTATTAAGTTCTAATTAGCTATCGCCTGGAAAATTGCAATACAAGTAATTTGAATTATTAACCATTAAAGTTTTCACTGCATAATATCAAAAGAAGAAAATCAGATTAAAAAAAATTTCACAATAATTGTTAATTTTTGTTTTTAAAAAAAAAAAAAAAGCTTTTTTTTACCCTAACAATTAACCGTTAAGTTCATTTCTTTCTTTAAACTGGATTTTATCTTTCGACTGAAAGGCTAGTAGAACTGAATAAATATGAAATGTCAAAGAATACATAAGGAATAATAATGGTTATAATTAGAAATTTGATGAATATTACTTTTATTTTTATTAAAAAACCATTCTTCTCTAATCAATATGTTTCTTATCCTTCTTGGTAGACAGCAACATCTACCAAGTAGGTCTCTACCAGTTTGTATCTTTCCGTGAGACCAAGTCCAAGAACCCGTGTGGTCTCACAGAAGGAGGGAAAAGTGTAGACAGCTTCTGTTGTGATGAAGCACTCGTAGGTAGAAGTCTGAAATGGCTCCGTGATGCTGATTTTTTATTGGGTAGGGTTGTCATTCCTTTAATCAGTCATGTTTTTACGGTTTAAAGGGAATTCCGAACCACTACAAACATCTATGGTATTTCCGGGACAGGAACCCGAAACCTGTAGCACCGAGCGCCGGCGCGCTAGTCACTTGGCATCAATATGTGAAAACATCTATATTGAAAAAGAAACAATTTGTTTCTCAAATCTTTTAACATCTTCAACAGAATAAGTATTGCATGTTCATAGTTATCAATTTTAATCTCATTCGATTTTTTTGCGTGATCAAAGATCGTTCCTGAGTTTACATTTGTTTTGTTTAATAATAATAATAATATTCGGACGTTTAAAAATACGGTATGCAAAATCGTCCGATATTTTTTTATTAGCGCACATGCTCAAAGGAAAATCTTACAGATACGCATGCGCAATGTCCTATGAGCATGCGCGCTATAAAAATATCGGACGTATGCAAAAACTCTCTAATAATATGAATATTTGAACGTTATTTTTAAGTATTAGTAAATTAACAAAATAATAAGGAAAATAAGTTGTGACTTGAAAGTGAAAAATAATCTACTGTCAAACACATGCTCAGGATTATCCAGCCAGTGACATTAGAAGATAAAAAAGTGTCAATGACGTAATACGGTTGCAAAAAAACATCACTGCATGCAAAGTCAGCATGCAAGTTCAGAATTTTGTGCGGCACGTTTTCCAAAATGTTTTATTTATTTTGCAATATATAACACTTTAGAAACATTTTTGACAGCAGGTTAACGTCGAGAAGAAACAATAATAAAAAAGCCATCTAATAAATCTTTTTAAAATAAAGAAACAAAAATTAAAAGAAAATATTTTACTTAAATTACGATATCCATAAGCTCTGCAATAAAATTTACTTGGTAACATAGTAAAAATGTCATTTGTAAATAAAACATTTCATCTCGTGCTATAAAACGGTCAGTAGATTGTTGAAAGACAATGAAAATAAAATCTGATTCAGCAAATGATAACGTCGAAAAAATGGATAACTTTACTCGCAATTTGTATTGTTAAAAGGCATTAGGTGTATTGTAAATTATTTTTTTTTTGGTAGAAAAATTGTTGGTACATTGTTTTTTATGTATAAAACTCATTGCTACTGTGCAGTTGGTAAAAAAGATAATTTGATGTTTTTTTTTTTTTTTTTATCTGAAATGTCCTATATCCTTTTAGTCAGTGTAATTATTTTTTTTCACTATATAAATAAAAAATTTTGGTGAGTATTTTTGTTTTATTTATAAAATACCATGATTTAAAATAGTTTTAAATATTAAATTGAAGAATTAACGGAATTTTTTAATGTCAATGCGATATTCTTGTAATTAGATATTAGAGTTTTTTTGCATACCGTACTTTAAAAATACGGTATTTTATTTTCTCCCTAGCGCGCATGCTCATAGGAAACATTATTACAGATACGCATGCGCAATTTCCTATGAGCATGCACGTTAGGGAGAAAAAAAATACCGTATTTTAAAGTAAGGTATGCAAAAACGGTATGCTATTATGAAATTACTGATTTCACATTATAATATCACATTATTTTTATTCAAAGTACTAATCCTAGCCTTTTACGGCTGGACCGATTTTGATGAATTTTTACTAGTATGTGTGTTTGAATGGGCCCCTGGATGGTTTAGATTCTCAATTGGACCCGGTAGTTGGCGCTGCAATCGGGTTCTTCTGTACGTGTGTTTGTCACTGAACTCCTCCTAAACGGATTGACCAATTTTGATGAAATTTTAGTGTGTGTTTGGATAAAACATGGAGAATGTTTTTATGCTATCCTCTTTGCTGTAAGTCGCCACCAGATGGTGCTACAGTATATCAACGTGTATACCGTTCAACCAATGGCTATGAAAATTGGTAATAATATGTCTTCGAGTATAGAAAATAAGTTCGCGCTATCCACTTTATCACTTGTTACTTGCTTACTTTGTTACTTGCCACCAGATGGTGCTGCAGCATTCATCTTGTATACCATTCAAACGATATTCCATGAAAATTAGTATGCACAGATATTGGAACACGGAGAATATATTCGCGATTTGTAATTTTCTACACTGCATTTTTTTTTTGGTAGGATAGCGTATGTGGGGTTCTGCTAGTTCAATATAAAATTTAAACTTTTGATTTCCGTATACACTAATTTTGTTTTGCGTGTTTTAAATTCTACGATATTTTAACTGTACATGTTATATCTGAATCTATCAATTTTATTCGCTTGCATTATCTTTTTTTTTAATAATGAAAATATTATAAAAATAATTAGAATAAGGAAAAGTAACCCAATTTTGAAACTTTTAGATTTAACCATTCAGTGGCAACAATGTTTTCCAATAACCACGGATATTTTAATAATCCCTGCAAGAGGGAAAATATAACGAGTATCTTCCTATCCGATGGGGAAATTATCAGATTGAATTGGATTTGACTGAGGCAAGCCCTCATTTGGAATCAGTATAAGTCGATTTGGAAATTATGTTATGAATGGATAACAGATTTATGTATGAATTGTGTGTGTTGTTGTGTTAAAATAAAATAATAGAAAAGGGCAAATTGGAGTCCTATTTGAAAGGATATTACATGAACACGCACCTAAGCAGTGATAGTTCTTCACACACTATTCACACCTCCAGTGAAAATTAGCATACAATTGGTCTTTCTTCGGCCCTTAAAGTGTCAGAGATGTCTTGTGTTTGCTTTTGTGATTCATACCTGATTGTTTATCTTTATATGTATAATTTTCCTGTACATTCGTTTGTCACTGAACTCCTTCTAAGCGGCTGGACCAATTTTGTGGTCTTTTTGATGAAATTTTTTTCCGTGTGTAGAGTGGGGTCTCTGAATGGTTTAGATTCACAATTGGACATGGTATTAGTAGGGCATGGTGTAGTAGGGGGCGTTGCAATTGATATATCTTTTATATATATAATTCTTCTGCACATGTGCTTGTCATTAAACTTCTCCTAAACGGCTGGACCGATTTTGATGAAATTTTTGTATGTGTTTGAGTGTTTGCCTGGATGGTTTAGATTCACAATTGAACCTGATAGGTGGCATTGCAATTGAATATATATATATATATAATTCTTCTGTACGCGTGTTTGCCACTGAACTTCACCTAAACGGCTGAACCGATCTTGATGAACATTTTTGTCTGTGTTTGAGTGGGTTCCTGGATGGTTTAGATTCACAACTGAACCTGGTAGGTAGTGCTGCAATTGGGTCCTTTTGTGCGTGTGTTTGTCAGTGAACTCTTCCTAAACGCCCTGCAATTTTTAATGAAATTTACCGATTTAAAGATATCCATGAAAATTAGTATGCACATATATTGGAACATGGAGAATATATCCATGATATGTAATTTTCTACAATGCATTTTTTTTTTTTTTGGCAGGACAGCGTACTCGTATGCCAGGTTCTGCTATTATCTTTTATATAATACTAACATAAAATCAAATAAAAGAAAGTTAACAATTAAAAATTATAAGTTACGAAAATATCTAAAAAATTGTATCTACGGCAATATTCAGAAATCAAAAGAAAAGAAATACAAACAGAAGCAAACACTTAGTAATTCTAAGATATCCACAATGTCAAAGAAGCAGAAACTTTTAGCATAGTATACTTTAATTTTTATATCAGCAGACATTTTTAAAGCATTGAGCAGATCAAAAGTTTTAATTATTGAAAGTTTAAAAAAAAATAAGAAACGTAATTAGGTAATTCAATAAAATAAAAAAAATCATTTAATTTCCTTGTTTATTTACATATATTTATGCAATTTAAATTAAGAAAAACATGTCCACATTTTAGGAAAAATAATCGATTTATAGCTGTCCTGCTTCAATTGATAAAGCTGGGAAAATCCCAATTCTAAAGGTGAAAAACAGAAAGTGCTTTCAAATTAAGTAGACCAGAGTCGTCAAATGTTTACAGAGGCATATGTATATATATTACAATCTTCGGCGAAACATTGTTTTTATTTATTACTTTCTGATGACTAAGTTATTATTAGTTATAATATGATTGATAATTATTAGGTAATAATGCCATCTAGATTCCTACTTTTGGTTTCAATGCAATATACGCGACATAATGTGTGAAGAACCGGTTAGATGTTTCGAAATTGAATTCCTTTTACTTTTAGTGATTATTTATTTTATGAATTATAAGATAATCAATTCTGTTCACGTCTTCACACTTTTCTTTTTTTTTTTTTTTTTGGAATCTCTTTAACGTCAGTGGAAGGAAAACATTGAAGTATGTTTTTTGTGTGAGACGAATCACTTCTGTTCTTGCATGGTAAAACGCAGCCACTAGGCAACGGCTTTTGTTGATATTGCTCCCGAAGATGTGTTCTATTGCAGTTTCGTCTTCAGACTACTAACATTCACACTTTTGATAACTTATGTCACTTTAATGTTTCCTACATCACTTCTGCAAGAAATTTATCAGAGTTTACTTTTTTAGACGAAATGGTCCATTTTTGAGTGAGTAAACTGTTTTCTGCATGTTAAACTAATATATGATCAGTACATATGTATAGTTCTTTCTACATATACTGATATATATCGTTTACTGATATATTGATCATTTAGTTTAATTGAATATTAGTTTACTGATATATTAATATACTGAGTGTAAGTATGTGTGATTGAATTAAGTCCGAGAAACTGTGACCATATATTTATTTATAGCTGTCCTGCTTTAATTGATAAAGCTGGGAAAATTCCATTTTAAAGGTGGAAAACAGAAAGTAGATCAGAGTCGTCAAATATTTACACCACCCCCACACGCACATGTATATATATATATATGTGTGTGTGTGTGTGTGTGTTTATATATATATATATATATATTACAGTCTTAGACAAAAAATTGTTTTCATTTATTACTTTCTGATGATTAATTTATGATTAGTTATTAGATGATCGATAATTATTAGGTAATAAGGGCATCGAGATGCCCAATTTTAGTTTCAATGTAATATTCTCATGTAATATGTGCATAATGGTAACCGGTAATGTGTGCATGAACGGTTATATGTTTGGAAACGGTTTTATGGCTAGTTTTCCTCATTTTAAATACCTGGTGATATTTTGAAAAATTCTTAAATGCCAGTAGATCAAATAATCTTTATATGAACAAAACGGACCTGAATGGGAGTTTCTAGCGTTCTCTTGCTCGGTGCCACATATTTATGATTCGAGTTCCGGCGGTGCCGTTGATGTTCACAGTACTCCGGAATCCACTTTAAGTCATAGGTCCTGGCCTCATATGACTGTAAGAGCGTCACGGAGTCAAATCAGACTTCTACCTACAGGTGCTCCATCACAGCAGAAGCTGCTCCCTTTCCTTTCAAACATGAGTCCATATGGGTTCGTGGGCTTGTTCTAGACCAAGTGGTTCTATTTACCAAGTGGGATAAGAAACAACAATATCAAACAAAACAATAAACAAATATTACATACACCCATAACTAATATACAGTTTAATTTATGGCAAAATCTTTATAAAAATGTATTGTGTGTTGATATGTACACTGTGTTAATAAGCTCTCCTTACAGAGTTTAATTTCCGGACGACAAATTCATACATTTATTCCACATTTTTGACAGCTAGCGATGTTTTGATACTTTTCCAAAGCCGGGACAACAGAAGAATTATCGGACTATATTTTTAATTAAAATTTCAGCCTTACTTTTAATTATATTTTTGAAATTACTTTTTAAAATTGAATGATCTATCTGCGCATAAAAAAATAAATAAAAACGCGCAGCTATTTTATGTGTTTAGAGTTGAGATATGGCCAATATATGTCAAAAATACTATAAAACAGGTATCACGTGGGTGGATGTGTAAATGCACAAACGATTAGCACCAACGTACAGCACTGTTACAAACGATTGATAGGAAAGGTTTTCTGTTTCATTGCAGAGTCCGTAAGAGATGAAGAAGGTCGGACCGGACAGCTTGAACAGTTGGTTGGTGGCCGGATACTGCAGCTTGATCAGCATGCTGCTGTATGGGGTGGTTCGGCTGTCCGGGATGCTGTTCGTGGCCTCCATGGATAGGTTCCAAGTTGACAGGCAGCAGGCCTCCTTGCCCTACATTTTGTGTGACAGTCTTCAAGCTATGGCAGGTACTGCAATTCTTTCTTATAACAAAATAAAAACTAATTCTTTTTTAAAAATATTTAAAAAAAAAAAGAATTAATGCATATTTTTTGTTTTGTTGTTTTATTTTGTTGTTGTTTGTAATATTATTTTATTTGTTTCCTTTCTTTAAAAGAATATTGAATATTTACACTATGTAGTTATTTTTCAGAGGTAAATACAAAATAAAAAAAAATAATTAACGTTTCATTACACCTTTTAAACACTCAAATTTTAATGTTATAACAGGCATGGAGGGGGAAAAAAACTGTATATCATGTTATATTTAAATGATATACTGTATATCATGATTTTATTTAACATGATATACATATACAGTACTTCATATGTTATATTTAACATGATTACATATTATGATGTTATATATTGCATGATATTTTAAATATAACATGATATACAGTACTTCTGAAAGTTTTTTTTTTTTATAGGTGAGACAGCTTAATGTTCAATTATTAAAATTTATAAGAGCTGTAGAAAAATTCGTAATTTTTTATTACAAAATATTATGCCATATATGAAGGTGAATGCATGTCTGTAAGAATGTGCCTATGTTAAAAATTATTATATTATTTAAGATATACACTCAAGAGCTAAAACATTTTGACCACCTGTCAATAACGAGTTGGCCCACCTTTGGCGCGCAAGACAGTTTCAACCCGCCTTGGCATGGATTAATACCACCACTTAATACCAGTTAAATACCACTTCCACCTGATCACGTGCCTTCCACGTCATCCATTGCAAAATGTAGGGGTGGTCATAATGTTTTGGCTCTTGAGTGTAGATAGGACATTGTGTTCGAAATTTGACAAGCGATGACGAAATGAAAGCTACCATGTTTATATTGGGTGGACAATATAAATTTGCAGGCAAGATACTCGGGGTACCCTTTGGTCTCAGGAAAGAGGGGTAAGATTTGTAGGGGTGTTCTTTCAAAATTGAGGTTTCACAATGAGATTGGTTTGGTTTATCGCTCTGTAGTCATCTTGTTCACACGAGGATTAAACAGACCGGGACCTAAACAGACAGCTTAACGTGCCGTGATTCCGAACCCTAACAAACATCCATGCCACCACCAGGATTCGAACTTGAGCCTGTGGTAAAGGCCAGAGTTCGCAATGAGAGGAAGAGTAGCAATCTCATAGTGTATACTGGACTAACGCTGATTGTGATACATCTCTGTCATTCTTGGTGATTGTTCTCATGTCAAAGTGACCGGCACTAGAAAATAACACCATATTTATAACGCTTCATTTACTTTTATTAAATTTTCATTTGCTGTATATCTCAAAATTAAACTAGTGTTGATTAACATAATTCTGTGGACATTATTTGAATAAAATATACAAATAATTATTTATTTGCAGGTCCGATTACCGGATTTTTGAGCTTGAAATTTGGGATCCGGCCCGTGATGATGATGGGATCCTTCATTGCAGCCATCGGGACTGGAGCTTGCTTCTTCGCAGAAAATATTGGGACGGTTACCATTCTCTGGGGCGTTGTTTATGGTGAGGCGATTTTTACACAATCTGCTTTTGGGATTATTGATGGATTACTTTATTATTAAGAGATAGATAAATACACAAGAATTTACACATACAAGGCATACATATATAAGAATAACTTTAATTCATATGTTTTTGATCAAAATACATGGGCTTAGTTCAGAGCATGAGTTGAGTTAAAAAATGAGATTGAGCTTGAATGAGAAAAATAAACAAACCAATATATAGTACCTTTATTTTCACTGCGTTTTGATTTAGCATTTTTTCGTATGAATATATGAATATGTACAATAAATTATATTATATATATTATTATTTGAAATTACCAATAGGAATAAGAAATTATTTTTTATCCATAATAAGCCCTGATAAATTTATATTGATAGAATTTGATCTGCAATATATAAAATATTTTATTGTCATTTAAAGCGCTTGAAAAAGTACATTAATATTGCATTATATTATATACATTGCATATTTATGATTATTATATTATATATATAAGATTATTTGAAATTATCAATAGGAATAACAAGTTGTTTTTTTCATCTATAACAAATTTTGACAAAGTTTTAATGATTGAATTTGATCTGCAACTAATAAAGTATTTTATTATCATTTAAAGAGCTTAAGAAAAGGACATTGCATCATATTATACGCATTTCATATTTACTATATTATTATATTATATATGTATTATTATTATTTGAAATCATCAATATCAATAACGAATTGTTTTTTATCCATAACAAGCTCAGATAAAGTTTATTCATAGAATTTGATCTGCAATTTATAAATTATTTTATTATCATTTAAAGCGCTTAAGAAAAGTTATATAATCTATTAACTTAATTAATAATTCTATTTAATTTAGATTAATTGATTCGATTCCTGTAGTGTAGTCGTTTTAACACTTAAACAGATGGTAATTTGTCATTTTTAAACATGAGAGTTACACTGACCAAAATAAAAACAAGCATAAAAGAAATGATCCAGAGGCAAAACAAATTCATCCATCCCTTTGAAACTTGAATTTAAATTTAAGAATTACGATTTGCTGTTTTTCAGAAATGTTTGTCAAAAAATGTTTTTTTTTTTAATAATAGCGTATATATTATTTGATCTAATTGAAATTTTAAAAAGACATCAAAACCTTTTAAAGAGACCGCTACGCATGAGATCCTAAAAGGGTATGGTTTTGTCGCTCTACAGCCATTTTGTACGCACTTAAGGTTAATTAGACCGGGACCTACAGTTTAAACCTAAAAGCGTTTGAGAATACTGGTTTAGAAGATAAAAAAAAGGTATAGGTAAAAATACGAAACTCTTTATAGTAGAAAAATAAATATTATAGTATATTAAATATTATATATTAAATAGTGCTTTCAATATGATTGGCATATCTATAACTTTCAATGAATGATCACTCTTCAAATGAATATTGATTATTCAATAAATAATCAACTGACTGTATTTGTTGCATCATTGAATTTGAAATGAAAGAATGAACGAATTAAATAAATTCGAATGATTCCTTCATTATTTCAATTTAAATAAACAACAAAACAAACATATCTAACCTATTCAATAGACATTTTTGAATGTTTTGACTTTGAATCGTTAAAATTTTGAATTAATTTTCAGGTTTTGGGTTTGGACTCAGCAGCCTGCTATTGCCTGTCGCAGTCACTCGGCATTTCATCAGAAAACGAGCCACTGCCATCAGTATAATATACTTTGGTTCCTATGTAGGATTTACCATCTTGCCAACCATAGTGGACTTCCTTATTCTAACGTACGGACTTTCCGGAACGTTCTTGTTGCTGTCAGGTTTCTTGCTGCATTGCATTCCTTTGTCTATGCTTATAAGATCTTCAAAATATTCTCCAGACATAAGTAAAATACGAAAACGTTCTGCTACTGAGAAAGTTAGATCTTCCAGCATTAGTATCATAGAAAACTTAAGATCTCATTCTCTAACAGAATCCAATTGCAGTATAAATGATGAGGATATTCAATATAAGAATTTCAAGCGCAGACTTTCTTCAACAAGAAGCAATGGGAAAGTGAATAAAGGATCAATTTCTGAAATCATTGAAAATGAAGTTATTGGACAGAAGAATGCTAGAAATAAGGGGATTAATGGTTATGGTGCTTTAGATGCTGAAGGTAGAATCCAAAATAAATGACAAAGCAGTCAATGACTACAAATCAATCAAGCATTGGAACAGTAAATGAAGGTTTTGAATCAGAAGATATAACAAACCATAATCCAAATGAATCATCTGTTGTGGCTGTTGTAAATATATTGAATGAAGATAAGAACTTTAGTTCTGAAGTCAAAAATCATAATCAGCCTATTGCTAATATTCCGACTGAAAAGCACAAATCTGAAACAAATAATTGTTGTGTTGAAAATGTTCATTATAAAGGAATTGAAAATTATGAAAAATGTTCCAATGATATCTTTTCCACAAGTTCAGTTATTATTAGTGGACCAACTGAAGGTTACTTACAGTCAGACAGAGGGCGCAAAGACAGTACCATATCAAGCATTATCATCGAATCCATAGCGTACACTTCAATGATAGGGAGGCTGTCAAAGCCCAAACCTTCGACTACTAAATCTTTCACAATCTTCATCGAACCGATCTTCTTGTTAGTGTTATTCTCCGGTGCTGCGTATGCCGTCAGTTTTATTGCCTTCATAACCGTAATTGTTGACTTTACCAAGGACTTAGGTTTCCAGAAGCTGATGGGAAGTTCGTAATAATGGCTTTTTCAATAGCCAGCAATGTCGGTCTTCTCAGCTTTGGGTGGGTGACAGACGACGGACATTTTAGTTTGACAAACTTTGCGGCTCTCATGTTCTTTGTGAGAACTGTTACTATTTGTATTTTGCCTTATTCAAAGGGATTTACTTTTTTTATGGCCATCGTGACCATTCAAGGTTTCTCTGAAGCTTCATTGGCCAATATGTTTCCATTAATAGTTGCTGACTATTATACAGAAGAGATACATGAACTTGCTATTTCATCCACATTGTTTCTCTGCGGGCCAATGTATATGGCTACGCCAGTTCTTATAGGTAAGATCATTATAGGTCTCATAATAATTAAATCTATATTTAATAAATGTATAGTGATTAACTTTAATGATTTTTTTGTTTAATTTATTTCATTATTATTTTAATTAAACAAACAAGCATTTGCAATACTTAATAATTACTTATCAGTAAATATAACAGAATTAATAAATCAGTGACATAATGTGTAAGGTGTTAATCTTATTAGATCAGTGGTTTTCAAACTGAAATCTGCAGTCCTCTAGGGCCCAAAAAGGATCACTGAAGTAAAATTTTGGGTATTTGCAATTGTTGCCACGTCCTACTTTTTTTGGTTACATTTTATTTTCTAAATAATGTTGGTTGTAATTTGGATGTTCTATTATTTTAATATGCCTATTTGATATAGTTTTTAATTGATTATTTGTTATAAAAATATGAAACATATTGGACGTTACAAATGGCAATAAGGTTTCAATGGCCAAAATTAAGCCAAACACAGAAGAAGTTTAGATAAAATAAATGTATTCATCTCATTAAAATGAAAGAAAACATGTTACAACGAATACATCTTTACGTAAATTGAACATTTTCTATATAGAGTTAAAAAAAGACCATGTTTTTATGCTCTTTGGCAACACTACTAATACAAAATTTTAGGATACCTTTCATTATTTCATCACACACTTCGAATTATTAGTTTATTATTTTTTTAAAAAATTTGAAGCCACCTGAGAAATTATGCTAAACATAATAGAAATATGAAAGTGATCATAAAACGGTATAAAAAAGTTATGTACTTTCTTTTTTTCTGTACTTATTTTCTTTGTACTTTCTTACTTGGTGTTTCGAAATTTTAAATTTTGTAGAATTTGAAATATGGAAAAAAAAAAAAATAAATAATAAATTATTCAAAATAAATTTCTGGAAGATTATACACGTGTTTGTAAAGTATTCGACTTTTATTTTTCAAAAACAGGTTAAGGTAGAATTAAAGATTAAATAAAAGGTAGAATTAGCTTTGTTCATTTCTGGGACAAAGGTTATTAAATGCAGATCTCGAATAACTAAAGCAAGATACATTAGTAATTAGTTTTGACCATGGAATTAATTTTTGTTATATAACAGCCATATTAAGAGTTGATAAAGTTTGGTTGATAACAACGTTTCAGATAAATCTATAGAGATGGTGTTCACGGTGCTTTATGTTTAATTTAATTTCATTCAGAATAATTTATAACTTTTATTGATGCTTAAAGAAAAACCTCTTAAGCTTTCCTTGTTAGATTACAGAACAGGTTTTTGGAAACAATTCTACTCCAATCGATGATATTACAGAAATTCCAAAAAAGAACGAGCCAGGCATTACTGCAAACGTGATCGTGTGCGTCCACAGATAAAAAGGACGCCAGAAGGTCAAACTGCATTCCCTGAGTTGCCTATCAATGGTCTTTGCAATCACTTATGGCCCTGTTACACGTCAGATTGCTAATGATGAAGAACAGGTGATGTGAGAGCTTGAGTGGTTTGACATATCACTAGGCTACCACAACCTTCTTGACATCATGTCCTGCTATGTTTCGTGGATCAGTGACATGTCATATGTCATGGACATGAACATATCTCTTTGACATGGCTGCTTCCTTTATACCACTTGCACGTCCTTTCTCAAATTGAGATATAAGTATCTCAAACAGTGTGCGAGTCCGTAAACAAGATTGTCAAATTGATAAGTTTGAGTCAAATTCGTATGGAAGCAATTCGTAAAGAAGTTGAATCCAAATTCGTACTGTTCTGCAGTCTTTTATACACCATCCAGATGCTCTATCAATTAAGTCATTAGCCGGCAAAATTGAATCATTTGAATTTTGAATCTAATGGTATTTGTTATGTGAAATTTTGTTGCAATCGAATTGCTCCTTGTTGGAGATTTATGTTTTTATTATTGCTTTAGAGCAGGGGTGGCCAACCCAAATGATATTGCTAGCCACTTTGGAAAGGCATCATAACTCAGCGGGCCGCAAATAAAATTATATATCCCCATATTAGGTTTAGACCCCCTACAGACATTTTTTTGGAGTGAAAAATTGAAACATAATGAGTTATTATTTTTGTATTTACTGTTATTCTTACATGTAAACATAGATAATATAATAATAATGATACTAAATGCACACAGTAAAGAAATATATAACACTAAAAATGAAATATAAAAAAAATATATAAATATAAATGAAATAAAAAAAAGGGAAATCATTAAAAAATATTTATTTTACTAGTGCGATATTTGTTTCTTTACTCTTTCACTTAGCTTTTGCAAGTCGATCTCAATTTAGGTATTTGTACATCGTAATTGGTGTTGCTGGCTAGCGTCAGTTATTTTTAATCTTGTTTTGTGTTTGGTCAATTTCATTTTAGAAAGAAAAACGGTTCGCAGGTGAAAGTTGAACCAAAAGCGCTATCAACTTCAACTATGAGTCTGGTTTACTCTCCTTTCAACAATGAACTGTGTGTATCTAGAGATAGTCACTGCATCACTGAGGTCACTTAAAGTGAAACATAAAACTTGTTATATTAAATGTTCCAAGATGCATAGAATATAATTTAATTATTCTGCGAACTCATAACTATAAACTCATCAATAAAATAGGCAATATTTGTCATATATTTACAAGAATATTATTTTAAAATGAAAGTTAACTTTATCTCATCATTTCGACAGTTAATTTTTGAATATATGGATGCATACATAAAGTATTTTTAATATATTGGTTTTCACACTTTGGCTGTATAAAATAAATATATTTTGTAAAAGTGAGATAAATCTCACGGGCCGGAAAAATATTCAAGGTGGCCGCGGGTTGGCTACCCCTACTGTAGAATGTATTTTATATTTTTACATGAATAATTTTGTTACTTACATGTATATATTCATAAGTATAATTTTCGTTCTTATTTCAGGATTTTTCAGAGATGGTCTCGGTTCCTACTTGTATCTGTTCCTCCTAATGGGTATCATGTCTATGATTTGCAGCATTCTACTGTTTTTGGCGCCAGTTTTGGCTAAATGTCGATGCGGCAGAGATGATTGGATCTTGAGAAAGAAAAGTTCGTAGAAATTTTTCAGGTGCTAAAAGATTGAATCCAATTTATTGAAAAGCAAGTTAAGTCTGGCCTTGATTAGAGTGATGGATATGGGGCAGTGTTTGACTATCCATTGGAAGGAAACGCATGAAAGGTTTAGATACCAATAAAAGTGTTTGAGTGTTATGTATGTAAGGTAAAATAAAAAGCCTCAGTAAACTTTATTTTAGGAATTTTAGTGTCAGCCGAAGTGCCTTTTTATTAGCTACCAAAAATAGATTTCAATTGAAGATTGAACAATTTTTAGGAGATTGGTTCTGCAATGAAATTTCAATTTTGGAAAGTAAGGTACATTGAGAACTAAAAATCTAGATAAAAAATTTATTGCTGCATTTTATATATTTTGTTTTAGTGTTAATTTTAAGAATTAGCAAGTTTCAATATTTTTAAAAGAACAAGAAAATTTGTCTAATAAGAAGGAATGGATATTATCATAAATAGAGACTTATAGAAAACATTAATTCTCTAATTATAATAATTTCTAATTGCATAAATCTCTAATCATAATCGTCCATATAATGATTTTGTAATTGAAATTATTATATTTAGGTACTACACCGAAAATAATAAGTCTCTAATTATAATAATTTCTAATTAAGTCTCTAATCATAATCACCCAGGTAGTACTTTTGTAATTTATTAAATATTCATTATTCCATGCCTCAAAATGAAAAGGACATTTTAATACATAAATTAATGTTCAAAAGATTTAATAGACATATTTATCATACACTTGTTATATTTGTTGTTTTCAATATGTTAGTGTTGCAACATTCATCTTTTTATTTGTTCATTTCAGTGTTATAACTTTTACACGTTATTTTATATGTTAGAATAGAATTTCAATTAAATGTATATGTTTGTTGTATTTGTTCATTTCATTTTTAAGGTATAATGTACATTGTATTTTTTATAGTAAATAAATCGATTTGTTTTTGTATAAAAAATAGCATAATTTGGATGAAAACTAGTTTATTGTCAATTGTAAAACATTTTCAAAAATTGATGATCAATGCAGACTCACTTTCATCCAGACAGATCAAAAGAAGCAATAAAATACTCTCAAAAATATTTTATACTATTATAATTGTTCTGAAATGTTTCAAACATTAAAAATATTTATTTCCATCGCAATCTATATTTTATGATACTTGGTACAATAATGTCCATATTTTATAACATTGCCATTTTGGAACATGCTGGATATCCATGTCGGTGGATATTCTTTAAACATTGACATAAAAATCTATTACGAAAATGTGATTTATTGTATTTGTGATTTATTCTATCACTATCTAGTACATAACTATTGCAACGTCACGGCCAATATACCTATGACGGCTTCAAGAAGCAAACCACTTTGAGGTTCATGGGAACACTTAAATTTTTATTTACATTATATATATATATATATATACATGATAATGCCAGGCCACATCGTGATCTGCTAGCGGACAATTTCTTATTCAACGAAGGAATCCTTTGAAAGGATTGGGCAGCATATTACCAAGATATGAGGCAAATAGAACATGTTTGGCACATTCTTGAGAGTAGGGTTGCTGATCCCTTATCACCCCCCCCAGAAACAATTCAGCAATTGAAAAGCTTTCTTTTATAGGCGTGACATAGAATATTCCAGTTCCTCATAGACTGGGCGGCAAATTTTTAGGGGTGGCAAACTTTTCGAGACGGTAAAAAATTGAAATCGATTTTGTTTTTTATCAACTCTAAGAGCAAATTTTAATGTTTCTTTTCTTGCTTTGACAACCTCAAGATGTCAATATTTAAAGCGATATCTATCCAAATATAGATATCGCTTTACGTATTTATCTAAGTATTTTGCAACAAATTGTTCTGGAGAAAGATCGTTCCTGAAAAGAGTGAAAAAATCGTCCACCCTGAAAAGAGTGAAAAATTATTTATGTGCAGGTATGAAGCAAGATAGGCTCAATGCACTTGCATTTTTGAGCATTAAAACAAAATTAGTTCAAGAAGTTAAGTATGAGGATGTCATTAATACTTTCACACGGATGAAAGCAAGAAACAAATATATTATATGATTAATTAGATAGATATGATTTATTTCTTAATTAGAAGCAATTTATTCTAAATTAAATGTTTAGTTGTTATACCAAATATATATATATATATTATATAATATATATATATATATATTTGGTATAACAACTCCATTATTACTATTCGTATTATTATTATTAATATTATATATAAGGGCGTCAAATTAACTTGGGCTTAGGGCGCCATCGAACCTAAATCCGTCACTGGTGACATTGTTTTCGGTAAGGGGAAACCCTGCCCGTTATTGAAGGTCATTTGTATAAAAGAAATCACATTTTTTGTTTGTTTGTATAATATGCACGAACAGTACATTTTTTGTTTACCGGTAAATATCGCCAATAAAATTTAATTGTTACTTGTTCGTTGAGTCTTTTTACAACAACATCTTACAACACCTATACATCATATATCAGTCACCAAAACATCCGCAGTTTATACTGAAAATCATAATATCCCCTAATTGTTTAGAGCAGCATAGTTTAACTAATGGTTTTTAGTTTTTAATAATAACATAAAGGAATTTCATCCTATATTCTTATTGGATAGGAATCTGAATCATTTTTAGTAAAACAAAATCATGTTATAAGAAATGGACTGCATTGAACGCCGTCGCAATATAATGTAATTTAAAAAGGAACTGATATGAAAAAAAAAAAATTATGTCACCATAAATTTTGATGTCGTTATTTTATGTTTCTGTTTATACATTATAGATACGTGTAATCTTACAGAGGTAAATATACTAACGTAGCATTTATTTTATAAGCAATTTTTATTATTTAAAGCAAATTATTTAAAAGATCAAACTTTTAATTTTGAGCTCTTTTTTTCTGAATATATTTACAAGCATTAATTTTTTTTATTTTTAATAAATAGTACATAAATCACTTAATTAAGGATGCACTGATTTTAAAGTCTTTAGGACGTATATATTTAGGTTAACTTAACCGCGAGCCCCGAACTAGTGTATATCACATTTTTGTTTCATTTATGTATATATAGATAAAATAATTAATAAAAAAAAAAAAATAAATGATTTTATATTTGCATTTAGATTGAACGCATTAGTGATTAGCCAGATGGTTTATTTTCATGGATTTATTATTCATGCATGCCCAAATATATATGCAAATCTCTTGTCCAAATATATATGCAAATGCTGTCTCTTTGATCATCATTTTAATACATTACCTAGAAATAGCCATAATTATTAAGCGTAATTTAAATATTGAAACATGCGATTTTTTTGATGCCTTAACATACGATACGATTTAACATTTGATGTAAAATATTCGTAAAAAATATTTGTCAATGGTTAATGTTTTGACAGTCAATAGAAATGCGACACTTATGTTTGGATAAGAAATAAAAAATATTATATTTATATAAACTTTGTACCATATACTATATTTTTTTTATATATATGTGGACTTTGTAATTAGAAAAATGCGTTATTGACAATTTGCGTTTTTACCTCCTAATTTTCAATAAGTTAGGAAACATTGATTAATTTTTGTTCTAATATTGTAGTGTTATGGGTTATACAACTGGATTGTAACTGGGGGTGGTTGGCTTGATACTTGCGAAACAGGTTTGAGAACTCACAGCTTTATTGACACTCACAAACAGAACACACGTACAATTAACTACAGGCAATATTTAGCACGTTTAAAGACATATAATTGTAGATTCATGGAAGGATTCCACGAATAAGCCGAAAATAAGTATGCGCGAAATATATTTCCTCTCCGGGTGAGAGTCTGTAGGCCAACAAATACACAGAGTTGTGCTAAATATATTTCCTTTCGGTATAAGAGACTGTAAATTAAACGTTTCTCAACAGAAGGGCGTGATTGCGCTGTACTAAACGTTTCTCAGCGGCAGTGCCAGTTGCTCTGCATTTTTTACGAGTCAGAGTATCGAGGCCTACTGATCATTTCTCCAGTACGCCACAGGGAGCGCTCTTACAGTGCTTAGGGTAAAAGCACAGTTACAATATTTAATTGTTAACTTTTTCACTAAGCTAGAGCTGTAACGTTCCATGTTTTACTATTTCATTAAAATCTATATATCTTTAAAACTACACATCACGGGGTTTTTAAATTAAAATTTATGTATGATGAGGCATTCTAATAGATAAGTAGTGGGAGACTGCATGCAACCCGCGGGCTACGATCTGAGTATCCCTGATATAATTGGCAACATTTTCATAACAATAGAGTCATAAAAAATATTAAAAAATTCTTCTATTAGAAACTGCAAAGCAACACTCAAGTAGATTGTAAAAAGAAAATATAAGTAAATACACGAAAACCAAACATATAAAAAGAAAGTTCTGATGATAGACAAACAAGAATAGAAAATACAAGAGAAAAAAAGTAAAAAGAAAAAAAAGAATTTTATCTTGATAGAATTAAAAGTACATATTTTGGATTTTTTTACAAATTTTAAAAACTTTAATTAGCAACGATTAAACGACTAAGAGATTATTATGTAATAAGCAATTATATAATATACAATCAATTAATCTATTTATTTCCCTTACTTTAAAAATATTTTTTTATTTTTAGTTAATAATTTATGAAATCTAATCTTGTTTTTGTTCTCTATGTTATCTTTGTATCGCATTTATTTATTATTATTTTTAAGTAACGCTGCAAGTTTTGCTTTATTCTTTATTCTAGATAGATTTTATTCAAGTAAATAAATTAGAATTCAACCGATAGATATCATTGGCTGTTGTTTTCAGTTATAAATAACCATACTTTATTTTTAAATAAATCAGAATTCAACCGATAGATGGCGCGGTTTGCAACCTCTAAAATCCTCTAGCGGAAGCCGGAGAGAGGGAGGGGATATCAGAGAGCAAACGGATGGATGGATGGAGAATCGCTGAGTTCACCATCCGTAGAACAACGAGATGCGGGCAGATGAAATGATCTGAAACCCATAAATTTGATAAACCCGTTCCCGATAGCAGGTTGCGGATGCCACGGAACTGCAAGTTAATACATCAAGTGATCGCTAGACTTAATATCCGAAGAAGAATTTTATGAAGACGGTGATTTAAATTTCGATTGTGTTCAAGAAATAACAAAGATGTGGTTCTTTTTTAACAGTGGTGGAAAATGATACCGGCATTTAGGCTTAACCAAAGAGCTATCGTGTTGTGTTTGCGAAGACCGCATTGCCCGTTCCCACAGTTAAGCAAACTACTCCATGACTTCGATACTCGATGTGTTATTTGTGTCATCGATTGTGAGAAATGAATGATCGGTATCGATTGATTTATTCGTAAGAATCTGTTCTAAAACAGGCAATGTATGTATTATGAAGAAATTCTAACACCAAAGAGAGATCACATGAGTTTTCGTGAAATGTGTGCAAGTGATTTGTGATTGAAGGCCAATTATGAGATTAGTGATAGGAATTTATAATAGTGTGAGATATATGCTTTGTAGTTTGTATATCTCAAATGATATAGATTGGTAAATATCTGAGAGATATTTTCAACCAAAAAGTATTAAAATATAAAAATAATTTAATAATTATTAATTCCTTGTTGTATATTTAAATAATCTCAGTTAAATTAGGTAGGCGCATGTTTATTACATCAATTATAAAGTATTGTTTAAACATAAATCACTTAAAGTTTTAGAGGTATAGTATGTTGAATGTTTTGATTAACTATAAAAAAATAGTTTTTGAATTTTATTTTTGGATGAAATTTTTGCTTTAAAATTTTATTTTAAAATTTTATTTTAAAAAATCAAATCAAATTATTAAAAAATCAGTATTTCAACATTTTGCTTTATTAATTTCATAAATAATTTACAATTAAATCTTTTCATTCCCCTAATTCATATTTAAGACATGTTTCAGTTCATATTTTTAAGTTAAAAAACTTTAACTTTTACTATGAAAGATGTTTCTAATTCCTTACTTTACTAACTATGAATTCCATACAAGTATAATTTAAACCTTTTTTGTCAATTTAAAATATACTAAAAACATTTAAAAAAAAATGAACTTTTAAATTTATTTTTAAAATTAAATTAAATACCTAATATCAAGTGTTTAAAATTTAAATAAAAGACAAATAAATTGATGCAATTTAAACAAACAAAATAAAAAGGGTAAATATTATAAAATATTTTCCAATACAAAAGTATGAAACTTTTTAATTGTTTCCCATTATTGTTTTTAAAAAATCAGCAAGGTTTTGATTTATTCTAACACTTCCATTTCATCTGAAATTGATAAACTATTGAAATGAAAGCAATTATTAGCTTTTGAAATTTAAAACAAATCATAATAATAATTTAATTAATGATATAAAATTAATTAATTACATAAAATAATAAATAGATAAATAAATAATTATATACATTTTTTTTTTCAATTATTACTAATTTATCTCATTAAAATAATTTGTATGATTTATATATCATTTTTACTCTCTATGTAGTTGAAATCTTAAAATTAACCTTCTAAACCTAACATTCCATGTCACGTAGTGTCAGGTAATATGTAAATAATAATATTGTAATAAAAAACATTTCAAAAATTTATTCACAATCATCAGAAATACTTGGAACTGTTCATATTGAAATTAACTTACGGGAAAAAATATTTAGAAAATTGTTATCAGAAACTTTTATTGATTCTGAGAAAAATAACCCCAAAACAAAATTATTATTCATTTTGTAACAAGAATTATCTATCTTAACCAATTATTTAACTATTAAATTGTTGACAATGAACATAAATTATTTAATATAATATACACCTATTTCTGGAAATAAGGTTAAAAAAATATATGCAAACTTATTATTTTAATCCTTTAAATCATTGTAAGAATACTCAAATTAGATTAAACGAATTTCTTCTTGTCATCATAAACCTACATTCAGACAAAATCCTTAAAACTTCATTTGAAAACGTATTTAGTTATATAAAGCCAAACTGTCTAGTATATTAAAAAGCAATTGTTGTAATTCAAAAAGTCACTTTTATCTCAGTTAAGATAATGTGCATTGTGTCATTTTATTCAGACATTGCAGATTATTTTGTTATTTGTTATTATTGCCGAAATTATTTTTCGAATCCTTACAATTAATTTTATTTATAACAGATATTCATTTTTTTCGAGTATTATCCAACTTTCTGAAAGTAAATCGCATAGTATTATTCAAGATTATATTCATTTTTAATGCTACTAGAAAGAATTGACATTATCACATTCAACAAGCTTTCAGTTGAAAATTATGTTGCTTAAATATTCGAAACTAATTAACTTATCTCAGTAATAAATCCCTGAATTTGTGCATATTGCAGAACTGTTCTGTTACCACATTTTTGTTTTTTTAAAAGTACTATTCCTACTTTTGAACATTTAATCAGTGGCATAATAAAATATAATCGATTTTTCTTAATAAATATCATCGATATTCTTCAACTCAGTTTTAATGTTAATTCCCTTTTTGTGCACCATTTAAAAACTTTCTGCTAACATTCATCATCTGATCCTGTTACGTATTCTTTCATGAACTTGTTTTGAATTATATACGGCATCATATAACTACAATGTCATACATCTAAGTGAACTATAATCCAACTTATTTTCAAATATTCCACCAAGACTCTATTAACACAACATGGTTACATCTGACATCCGTTCACCATGGGCCAACATTCCACTAGACTTTTGCCCTTTGACATCTTGATATGGGCCTTGAGAGGAAGAGGTCCAGTCGTCGGGGTGGTCCCAGGCACCATCGCAAGAGGCCGCCTGAAAACAAGTGCAAGAGCTGTTGCAGGCGGTTCACGGCCTTCATGTTCTCTCACGTGGGACTATGCGCCCTAGTTGTGGGCTACAGTATATTGGGGCGTTTGCTTTCCAAGCCCTGGAGGCACCTTACGAAGAACAGAAGGTGGACGAAGTGATGCACAAGAGATCGGACACAGTTCGGCGATTGTGGGCAATCACGGACAATCTCAACGTCCTGTACAAAGAGAACTGGACTAGACAGGTTACGGAGGAGGTCAAGAGGTTCCAGGCGGAACTAGTGCATGCCATCAAGGAAGGCTATGACGGCAAAGAGGGCACTGGGACTCAGTGGACTTTCTCAGGGGCATTCCTATATTCTTTAACCGTCATCACAACAATCGGTAAGTTTAGACTTGTTTCAAACTCATATTTTTATTGTTATTAATACAATATGATTGCATATGACATCCATTCACCATGGGCCACGATTACACAAGACCAGGGGTCTCCAAACTTTTCAGCCTTAGGGCCAACTGATCCAGTAAGTACCAGGGCCAAAACGTTTTAATTTTTCTGTTGTTATCTATAATTTCTAGACTAGTCCGTTCCTGGGGGATTTTCAGGATAAAAATCATATGTTTGGTTCAGGATATTACATTCAAAACATCGATATTCATACATACGCGATTTTTAAACACAAAAGGGTAACCGCGGGATGAACCAGTTTACAATGTTATGATTCATTTATTATTTGTTAACTGTTATCGCTTAAGTCAAATTTTCTGCGTATTATGCTTGTCAAACTTTATCTAGCAAGTAAATAAAAAGTTATTATCATTTTGTGTTTTTTTATACTTATTAAAACAATAAGCTACATTGATTAAAGCCGTATATAACCCCTGCACTAGATCTAGGAAATATAAAAAGTATATAAATATAATTGAAATAAACGTTGTTAAATCCGAAATCATTAAAAAATATTTATTTCACTAGTGCGATGTTTGTTTTGAATATTTTTTTAAAATCAAAGTTAATTTTTCTTATAATTTGGACAATTAACGTTTTTGAATAGATGGATGCAAATGATGCATTGTTTTTTCCATTCACCATGGGTTTTCCACTACTTTGGTAACATTATAAAACTCAAATTTATTTTTTAAAATTAGTATGATAAATTTCATGGGCCGGAAAAATGTTCTAGGCTTGCATAAACTTAAGTTTGGCTTGTTTCAAATTCATAATTGTTGACACTGAGTTGGATATACATGAAACGGGTCAACATTCTTTAACTCTAGGCTTTTATAGATTTAAGTTTGGCTTGTTTCCAACTATATTTTTATTGTTATTAAATCAACATGGTTACATCCGACATCCATTCACCATGGGCAAACATTCCACTAGACTTTGGCTCTAGGCTTGCATAAACTTAAGTATGTCTTGTTTCAAACTCATGTTTTCATTATTATTAATCGACATGGTTTACATCCGACACCCATTCACCATGGGTCAATATTCCATTAGACCTTTTGCTCTAGGCTTGTATAGGTTTAAGTTTGGCTTGTTTCAAATTCATATTGTTATTATTATTAAATTAACAGGTTTACATCCGACATCATTCACCATGGGTCAACATTCTATTAGACCTTTGCTCTAGGCTTGCATGCAAGTTTGGCTTGTTTCAAATTATATTGATTATTCTTAAATCAATAGGTTTACATACATCATTCACCATGGGCCAAAGTTTTACCTTTTTAGGCTTGCATAAACTTAAGTTTCTTGTTTTTTATAATCATTAAAGAACAGATTTAATTTTAATCAAATTAATATTATTTTAATAAAAATATTAAAACAATTATGGATTGAACAATTACCATTTTTTAACTTTGACAATAAGTTTGTACTTGAAAGTCTGTAATATACTAAAAGCAAACATTCAGATTTTTACGTTGTTTTGTTTCAGTATTATAAATGTTTCTATTTATTGAGATAATTTTTAATTTTTAGAAATTTTTATTACAAACTATAAAGTATAAAGAATTATATAGCATAAAGAGCGAATTTATTTTAATTAAAATTAACATTATTTTAGATAAAAATATTAAAACAATTATTGATTGAATAATAACCATTTTTTAACTTTGAATATGCATATCAACCTAAATTACTAAGTCAGCAATCTTGAACCCGGAATATTTCGTCAATGTTCCACCAATTTCTTTAGGATTACAATACTCTAGAGAAATTCTTAACTTCTTCTTTTTCCGAACAATATAATGACTATTTATTTCTACTTTGATAGTTATTTGCAAAATTTTTAGTTATAGTAAATAAAGAATATAAATATATATTCTTTTAAATATTTATTCCGGAAAATTATTGATTATCCTGATATTGTTCTTACAACATATGTTTACAGTATATGATACAGAAAATAAACAATTTTTATAAGGCTGCCACTCATGAAACTACAAAAAAAAAAAAATAAATAAATAATAAAATAAATAAATAAATAAATAAATAAAAATAAATAAACAATTTTTTAATTTATTAATAACTTATATTTGATAATCAAATAATTATTTTCTTTTTAATGCTGTTGAAATAATTAAGCAATAATAATAATTAAGCAATTTAAACAACCGTTATTTGAATTCGAGCGAAGAAGTTTACTTTATATTTTTAGAACATTAGTTTACGGCGAAAACGTCGATCGAATGTTTCTTTTTGTAATGCTGTTGATATAGTTAAGGTTTTGTGGCAACCGTCATTTCAATTCGAGCTAAAAAAATGTAAATTTTAATTTTAGAACGTTAGTTTGCAGAAGAAAAATGCCGTTGGAACGTATAGTATTAATCTTTTCTGTATTTTTCTGATGTTATTCTTCTTGTTTTCTCCATTCACTTGATAAGGTCCTGCAGACAGGTTTTTTAGTAAGGCAATGAAAAGATCGTTTTCGCCTCCAACAAAGGATATATTAGAATAAATGTAAGTTATTCTTTGGTTTCATTTTTTTTTTTTCTACCTTTTTAAATAATTGTGTTTTGTCATTCGAATTCGGCATCTTAAAAAACATAAAATATTTTTTCATAATAGGAAAAAAAAAAAAAAAAAATGGCTTATTATCGAATAATTTTGGAGTAATTTTATCTTAACAGCGATTATTTTCTTTATCTAAAAATACATTTATGTGAGTTAGAAATTATAATTCCGTATAATAACTTGGTAATAAAGCGAGTAAATTTGGCGTACAAGCAATTTAGGAATAAAATGTTGGCAAAATAGTGATATATTTTGGCGTTAAAGCGGCAACACGTGGCGTAAAAATAAAACATTAAAATTTTGCCATAATAGTGGTAAAATTATAGGATAAAAGCGATATAAATTGGCGTAAAAGACAATTTAGTCATAATTTTTTTGGCATAACAGTGCTAAATTTTGGCGTAAAAGCGATAACAATAAGCGCAAAATTATTCAAGGAATACAATTTTTTAGTGATAAAAATTTGATGATAAAGCATTAACTTTTGGCGTAAAAGCAATTTAAAAAACAAAATTAGCTTAATGAAAAGGTTTGGCGTAATAAATGTTGGCGAAAAAGCATTTCAAAGATTAAAATTTTGGTAGACTAGTGATAATATTTGAGATAAACTTTGACCTAAAAGCACTTTCAGAATAAACTTTAAAGTAATAGTTGTTCGACTACTAATGTTAGCTTAATAACAATGTTTGGCGCTGAAATTTGGCAAAATAGCGTTTTACAATGACACCGAACTTCGGCAGCCATTTTGTTTGTTTATTTGGCGATTTGGCATCCCAGTGAAGGAGTTTGGCGTAATATCATTTTACCGCGAAAATTACCTGGGGCATTCATTAATATGCTTACTTGGCGACTTGGCATCCCTGACAATGCATTTGGCACAAAGGGTACAGGATTCTAGTTTTCTACCAAACAATTATTGATTGGATAATAACCTTTTTTTAACTTTGAATATACATATCAACTTAAATAATTAGAGCATACCATTTATATCGTTTTTACAGTGTTAGTTGAAGTTATGTAAATGTTTTATTTATTAAGATAATTTTTGATTTTTAGCAATTTTTATGTACAAATGATGAAATAATTTTTATAGAAAGAATTTTATAGTATAAAGAATGAATGCATTTAATAAAAATTAATATTATTTAAATAAAAATATTAAAACAATTATTGATTGAACAGTAATCATTTTTTAACTTTGAATATGTATATTAACCTAAATTACTGGAGCAAACCATTTATGCAGTTTTTACAGAATTAGTTGCAGTTATGTAAATGTTTCTAGTTATTAAGATAATTTTTGATTTTTAGAGCAATTTTTTTTTATACAAACGAGTGATTGTAAATTATTTGTAAAATAAATAAAATAAGTATTAATTTTTATCAACAAAAAAGTAATTATAAACTTAGTAAACTTATTTCTAATAACAAAAGGTTAATTAGTTCCACAATAATATAATTCTAAATTAAAATAGAATGACATGAAACAAATTCAAAAATAGGTCAAATAAGGCGAATACTAGAGCATTCGAGCACTTTATAAGTTTTGTTGCAAGTTTGAATACCAAATTATGTAAAATTAAAAAAATTGAAAACTAAATTATAATAAATTCAAAATATAGAATTATAAATCATAGTAATATCTATGAATCTTAATAATTTCAAGGTGTATTTGGTAACTTGATTTTAATAAATACAAAGATTAAATGCTTTTAAAAAAAACTGTACATTTATGTGCGTTTTTAATTTTAAAGACAATGAATTGAATAATATTTTAGACACTTCAATTTAGTGATACTACAATGGGAAAGGTTACAGTTAAAGGAAAAAGTTTATATTCTAACAGACATTGGTTTGAGGTTATGTCTGTTAAATAATAGCACAAAAAAAATTGAGATGGCTTTATGTTATTTGCTTTGAAGATGTAATTTCCGATTGTTTTTTTTATTTATTATTACAAATTTCTTTCAGTAATGGATTCAATTCATTCCAGAAACATTTTAATAGAATTAAACCAGGCAAATATAATCAGATTTGAATATAACATGGATCATTTTTAAAAGAGATAACCTCATATTCATAGTTTCCAGTTAATATATTGTTGAAACAATACATTGGTTGTCTTTTAGTTTTAGTTTGTATAATTATTCGTTAACTTTATAATATAAATAAGAACTAAATATAAAAACGCTAACGATAATTAAACTTTTAATAAGCGATAATTAAACTTTTCTCAATATAATGATAATTAAATTTTTATAAAGTATAAGAAAAATACTAAAATTAAAAAAGGATTTTTATTGGATTTGCAGGATTTGCTTATATGTTTCAAGTTAGTTTCCTTACAGTCCTTCTTTATTCTTTGATTATTTATTCTTATTAGTTGCTGTATTTTCAGTACATTTTGTGTAGATGAATGTACAAACAATTTCTATATATAGTCTATAGTCTTTTATTATGAATTCTCTGCCACCTAAACCGAATTCTTTTTCAAAAATACTTAAAAGTTATTTTGTTCTTTTAAAACTTGAAACATTTTTAAATAATTTTTTTTTCATGAATCTTAAATGGCTTAGAGACTCATGCCCAGCATTAAAAAAATTCATTATTAAGATCAGAAATCTACATGAGATTATGTGAATAAAACAAATAATTTAGTGACTTGAAATTGGTTTTTGGTTTGCTTTGTCACTTTACGGTCATTTTGTACACACTTTAGGCTAATTAGACCGGGACCTACAGTTTAACATATTGGTTTTTGGAGAACCGTAGATATTATGTAGGTATGCATTTGAAATGTATTAAATTCAAATTTTATACATAAAAACAGAATGTAAAAGTAAAATGTCTAATAACAGATGGAGAGATAATTGTATTATGTCTAATAAGAGATAGGAGATATTTGTATTATTTATAATCTACAACGAATCAAATTTGTATTATTTATAAATGTTTCCTATGAATTATTCATAACATTTATAAAAATTAATATAAGAACTAAATTTAATAAACTTAAAATGCAAGAGAATAATACTTATGATTTTCCAAACCAACTCCAAATAATCTTAAAGCAATTTGTCAATTTGTGAGTCCAATCTCGAAGCTCAAAGTCTCTCAACAACTACATTTACATAACCAATTATTTGAATCGAATCCCGAAAGACTTTATAGGATAAATTGAAAGTTATGGGACAAGTTCAAAAATATAAAATTTTAAACAAAAATTCATGAGACCAAATGTTGTTAAAATCATGATCAGACGATGCATCAAAAGTTTAAAAAAAATTGTTTTATCAAATTCCAGGAGATTACAAGAAATAATATATTCCAACGGAAGATCTTCTTCATTGGCGCAACAACCCCTTGGTGGGCCTGGGCCGTCTGCCTACTAGCAGATTTCGAAACATGAAATTTTTCAGGTTGTCAGCCTTACGCTCAACAGTCATATTAGTCCTTACTAATATGACTGTTGAGCGTAAGGCTGACAACAGCGGTTAAAATGGCTATACGGTTTTTGGCCTACGGTTAAAATGACTTCCGAACCACTGCAAACATCTATAACACCGCCAGGACTCGAACCCAAAATCCATGGCACCGAGCGTCAGAGTGCTAATCACTATAGAAGTCCCCAAAGAAAGGTCAACTCAATACTTATTTTACGATTATAGATATTAATTTTTGTTCTATACATATTTACATTATACTTCATGATTCTTTAGTATAAATGATTCATTAACTCATCTTTTAGACACACATACAAAAGAAACAGAATCAAGAAAGAAATAAAAGTTAAAATAAAACCTCGTCTCATTTTATATTCACACTATCTGAGAAATTCAATCAGAAACAAAGAATAATAAATCAATATTTTATATTGATTTTTTTTCCCAATAAAAATATTGATTCATGCATTCCATTCTAGTTCACTGCATTCTACATTCTTCTTTCTAGCATTTCTGTTTAAATTCCTTTTTATTTTTTATTATTCATTGCTTAAATATTTTTACAAGGAATTCAGAAACAAAATTCCATAATTTGTTTTACCTATTATATGAATTAATTCTATTTCGGTGAGAAGAATATGGTGTTTTCTGAATGATATACGTATTTTAAATATTCTTCTAAGTAAAACAATTTTTAAATTGTAAAACTGTATAAAAGTGTTCGTCATTTTCATTTATCGCATACATTCTGGAACAAAATTGAAAAACCTGAACGTTTTGAAACGTGGCTCAGTGGTAACGTGCGCCGCTGGCGAGCATTAGGGCTGAGGTTTATTCCGCTGATGGCTGTGTTGTAGACACTGTTTCAAAAGACGAAGAGACACATGGCGTTTGTGATGTTCAGCATCGTACCTCGTGAGTTAGATTACCTAATGACAGTTTTCGGGGTATTCTCACATACGATATGCAAATCTGGGGTAGTTTCTCCTAAAAATCATACCAAAGGTATTATTGCCCTTCTTCATCGACACGTAGCCAAATCAGACTTTTCCCTACGGGTGTTCCATCACAACAGAAGCAGTTCCCCCCTTCTCTCCATCCATGATAGATATCTCCATCATGGGATATCTACCCGCACTGCAGGGCACAAAGGTTTAGACACAGACACAAAAATAGTTTATTTAAAGATGCTATGCTTTTGTTTTTCACGATGAGCATCTTTTATGTGCATATCTAATTGTACATATTGATAATTATATTATACATCGAAATTATATAAATTATAATATCGAAATTTTTATATTTTGCCATATGTTGCAAGATCACGCTTTGTCGTAAAAGAGCAATAAACTTATTTTAAAGAAAACACAATGCAATACATGCCTTTTGCCTATTCACAGAGGGTTTTGTTTACTTCGTTAAAGCTTTAATAGATTCAGTAAAAGATCCCCCTCTAATTCATGTAATAGTGGAAATTATTCTTATAAATGGTTGTATTTTAATCTAAACTATAGCTTCAATTTATTTCACAATACAATAAAAATTATTACCTGTAATTACAATAAACTTTGTCCAATGCTGTTCTTACGTCATTAATATATTGCGCGTGCGGAAAAAATCGTGCAGCGTTAACTTAATTTTCAATGTAAAGAATGTGTTAGGTATACATCAAGAAATATGCATAATTTAAATAAACACAAATATTGTTATTATTAGAAAGGAAAATGAGATATGAAATGTTACTTGAAAGTTTTTTTTTAAAATTATTGCTTAATAAAGAGAGGGATTTTTGCTTGAGACTATGACTGACGTAACTCTTAATAAGTGTCGATGTGAGGAGATTTGATTTGGTGTTTCGCTCTACGGTCATTTTGTACACACTTTAGGCTAATTCGATCAGGACCTACAGTTTAACGTGGATTCCGAACCATTAACAAATATCCATACCATCACCAGGATTCAAATCTGAAGCCCGTGATACCAAAGGCCAGAGCGCTAGCCAATTGGCCATCAGGCATAGGTGAGGAGAGCAATGTTTCTTATGAAGTCTCTTCTTTTTTAATTTAAGTCAATCTCTATTGCAAAATCTTATAGTTTTTTTTTTTACTTTTATAACAACTCGTTATTTTCTTTATTATCTTCTTAAACATCACTTCTTTGAGTGTCAGCTGATTTTTGTAAGATCCTCAAATCTTCATTAGTTAGGTTTGTCGCTCTACGGTCATTTTTTTTGGGCACTTTAAGCTAATTTGACCGAGACTTACAGTTTAACGTGGATTTCGAACCACTAGCAAACATCCATGCCAACGCCAGGATTCGAACCTGAAGTCTGTGGAACCAAAGACCAGAACGTTAGCTTTATTAGTAATTTCCAGTTAATTTATTGATTTGTTCTTCTTTCTCACAAGAAAATCTTCCATTGCTAATTTTTTTTTGCAATATTTATTTACATTTTCAATCGATGGAAATTTTTAAAAAATTATGAATGGGAATTCTGGAACTGGGCAGTTTAAATGATTACAATTAAGGTGACATGTATATACAAATTTGCATCCCGCAAATTCTCGCTCGGCGAGGATTGATAACATTCATAATCGCAGTTGTTTATTAGCTTTATTTATTATGTTATGATAAAGGGTGAAAAAATTCGGCTTCTTTTTGTCCTTGACCTTGTGGCACAAAAACACAGGACACCCAATAGGAGAAATGGAGACCCAATGTCTTTATTTCACCCTGTTATACCCTGTGGTACTAGGTTACACATTTTAGTCGTCTTTTACGACATGCATGAACTACAGTGGGGCTACAGTCGGCTAACACGAATCCACACGGTTATCAACTCCTCTTGGAGAAAGGCCCCGTACATGAGTGGTATAATTGAAATCGTAAGGTATTATTAGGTATTATTAGAACTTGAAATTTGTTGTTAATTTAAAATTTACTCTTCATTCTTTAATTTTAAAATTATATATAAGTATATCCGTATAACAATTGCAAAAGGCTTTATATCTTTCTGAGTCAGATATGCATTTTGCTCCTTTCTCCATTTTGCAAAGGCTCTGAGAAGGATGCGTTCGTCATAAGATTAATAAAATTGGAAGTTTTATCTCAATTGTTAATTCCTGGAATTTTTATTCGAAAATATATAGTCCAAAATTTCATTTTACTGAATGCATTTCTCAAAAAGTGAAGACCATAAAAACTTCATTCATTATTGATTCTCTGCAGGTGTATACAATATAATGACTTATTTAAATTTATCAAGTTTTCAATACTATGCCAATCGTATTTCAATTAATAGAAAAAAAGTAATTGTTTTTCCTGGGCCTGATGGACAAGTGACTAGCGCTCGGTGCCGCAGGCTTCGGGTTTAACTCCGGCTGTGCCATGGGTGCTTGTAGTGGTTCGAAATCCATTTTAAATCGTAGGTCCCGGTCTACTATTAGAGCGTTAGGCGTAAGGCGGACAACCCTAGCCCGTAAGAAGAAAAACATCTTCTGTCACGATATCTGCCAACATATCGTGACATGAGACTATTGCGCCAATGAAAAAGAATTATTCTTCCAAATAATAGGAATTTAGAATAAACATTTTTTTCATCTTATGTTTTTTTAAAAATATTTTTATACTATTTAGGCAGAATTAACATGGTAAATGTTACTATTAATGTTTTTTTTTTTTTATTCTACCTATATCCCATTAAACTTTAAGAAAATCGAATTCAAGGCATTGACAAACAACAACTCAAGACAAACTTCAAAGACAAAAAAGTTTCAGTTAATTGATTCTCACTTTAGCATGGTGAGAAATTATTCCATTTGTAATGAAGTCATTTAGTAGTTGCTAAAATGTTCTATGCCAAAAAGGCCCAGATTTAGCCAAACTGAGCCAAATAAATTGCTTATTTAATAAACATTCTTACAAAAGCTTATGAAAGGAGCTTAAAGCATGTAATATAACAAAATTTGACTGCCTTAAAACCAATAGGTTGATGAATAAAACCATTTTAAACATGAAGCAGAAGACCAATATTTTAAAGAAATAAAAAGATATTAGTGTAAAGAATGTATCCCAGGGAAAAAATTAGCTAAAAATCGTATATATGCACAAACTCCAATTACTCAAATATGAAACTTCTTCATTGGCTCAACATCCCCATGGTGGGCCAAGGCCATCTGCCTACTGGCAAATTTAGAGACAGGAGATGCTTTCTTTTTATGGGGTAGGGTCGTCAGCCTTATGTCCAACAATTATATCGTAACTTACGGTTTAAAGTAGATTTCGAACCACTACTAGCTTCAATGGCTCCGTTGAGACTTGAACCAGAAGCCTGTGGCACGGAGCGCCATAGCACTAGTCATTCGGCCATCAGATCCCAGTTATTGAACTAATAATTTTTATTCTTCAATATATAAAATTTTTTTGCTGTAAAACTTTTAATCTCTTAATTTTCAGCTAAAATGGAGAACAAGTGCTGTTATTGATGTAGGATAATGGCCGTAAGATTGGCTGTCAAGTTTCGATAAATAAAATAAAAGATTTCTTTTGTTTGTAATATATATTTTGTATTTAGACGACGTCTTTTTAGCTCATAAATATGAACAGATAGCAATTAAAACGCACTAATAGCATACGAATATAATTCTTTCACGTCTGGCTCCCAAAACCACTTGTTTTTACTCAGTGCAAAACCATCAACTTAAGATATAAATATATGCTTTCTTTTATTTTCCAATCAATTATTGTTGTACCAAAAAATATGTGTTGTAATATATGTTGCTATATTTAGATCTTAGGTGGTGTCCTTAGCTCATAAATATGAACAGATAGCAATTAAATAGCAAGAATAGCATTCCAATATAATTATTTCACGTCTAGCTCCCAAAACGATTTATTTTTACTCGGTGCAAAATTAGCAACTTAAAATATAAATATTTGTTTTCATTTTTTTTGTGCTATAAAATATTATACCCACAAATAAAAAAATAAATAAATAAAATAAATAAATAAAAAAAAAAAAAAACGAAAGACGTTAATGTGCTCATGGAAGCATAAAAAAAGTTATAACAAATGAAAGCGAGAATAAAAGGAACTGAATGGTGACATTCGAAATAATGCTATTCTATCAAGAAAAATAAATTAAAAGTAAATAAATAAATTTAAAAACAAATAAAGAAAAAAAAAAATACAATAAAAAGTTAGTAAAGATATATATAAAGTTTTTTTTTTTCAATTTAAAGAAGAAAAGATCAAAGCATTTTTGACGATGCTTAAAACATTACAATTAGAGTTTAATTAGACGAAGGCAACACATCGAGACTGGGACTTTTTACGCTTTGGATGTCTTTGGCCCTTTTTTTACTTTTGAAGTCTTTGGACTTTTTTTATAGGAATCATGAAAAGCAATGTTTACTTTTATTGTATTGTTTAAAGTCTAGTTGTTGTCTTGTAATTATTGTTGAATTGTTCTATCCCAGTTAACGATATGAAATAAATAATATAAATAAACTTTATAATAAATTTCCTACATACTTAATATATTTTCTTGCGGTTGTTATGATTCGATGATTGTTATAATTCAACTTTTCAGTGTCACGAACTGAGTATTGAAAAATAATGAAAATAATGACAAATTGAAAAGTTTAATCATAGCTGTTAACTAAACTATCAATTCTTTACAGTACCTGAATTGGAAATTTCCTACATATTTAATAAGTTTCTTGCGATTGTTAGGATTCGATTATTGTTGTAATTCAACTTTTCAGTGTCACGAACTGAGTATTGAATAATAATAAAAAATATAGCACTAAACAGTGTTTTACATGGATTCGCATAAAAATATAGGACGGATTCCTTCTGAACGAAAGAGGAGTCATTCCAGATTAGAAATTGATAAAATGGATAATTTTTTCATCATCCTGTCCTCTATTCTGAAATATAATTTACGCATCTACAATTAATAAGTTGTTCGTAATTTAAAATGTCATACGAAAGATGAATCTATTAAAGACATAACGGCAGTCAGAGTCAAAGAAATTAAAAAATATGTAGTTGTACTGCGCATCCGAAAATTATGTTTAAACTTTTAAAAATTATTTAAAATACTAAGTGAAAGGAAAATTTATTTTGGAAAATAAAAATTGCGACATTCCAAAGAGAACAGCATTAATTGCAATCAAATACATAGATTCTTGAAATTTTTTACATCGGTTCCTTTGTTCTTTTTTTAATATGGATTTGTAAAAAAAATTATTTAGAATTGCATTTTTAATTAATGTTCACTACACAGTTCATGATACTGAAGAAAAGAAAAATTGGATGACAGTGATCGCCAAGCCATATTAGTAGCATATAGTATAACACATCAAGACATAGCATGTAACACATCGAGATATATTAATAGTATGTGACACATCGAGATATATAAGTAGCATGTAATACACCGATTGGTTTATTTGGTTAGTCGCTCTACGGTCATCTTGTGCACACGAGAGCTAAACAGACGGGGAACTACAGTTTAAAGGGGATTCCGAACCATTCACAAACATCCATGCCTCCACCAGGATTCAAACATGAAGCCTGGGATACCAAAGAGAACAAGCCACTTGGCCATTAGGCCGCGTAACACGTCGAGACATATTAGCAACATGTAACACAACGAGACATATTAGCAGCATGTAACACATCGAAACATATTAGTAGCATGTAACACATGGAGACATATTAATAGCCTGTAACACATCGAGGCATATTAATAGCATATAATACTATATAGAACTATATACTTATCACATACATTGTATTGAAATATACTATGTATTGAATTGGGAAATTAAATTGGGAAACGCCACTGCAGCCATATTTCAAAAAAAAAAAAAAAAAAAAAAAAAACAAACAAACAAAAAAAAAAAATTAGCTTATATCTTAAAAAAGGACGTGAACTTTATGATATTTTCAGAATAATGTTCCTACATTTATAAAAAGAAAAGAAAGAAACCCATCACATTTTTCATCTTAAAACTCTAATAAGATGAAGACCTAGATCCTCATTTTGCCAACAACAGCAAACAAAAGCACTGAATGGGGGCCCTTTCTTTACGGTTCCAGTTAAAAAAAAGATAATAAACTTGCGGGACGTGTTCTGACGTCATTGGACGCACCGTTGTAGGCGGGAAAGCTCAATAAACAGGAGCTGCACTCCGCCCACTCTTGATGAAGTGCCAAGCAAAATTGACGTCTAGCACATCAAGAGCTACTGTGGGATGCAGATGATTTGTTCAGAATTATTTATAAACTTCCCGCCAACGACGGCTCAAAGAATGACAGGAAAAAAATTGCAGAATTTTTTGTTTTAATCATCAAATGCAATTTTGTTACGTTTTGTCATATTTCAATGGAATTCAGTCATTTTCATAGTATTAAACCTTCATATTAAACCCTCGTATTAAAACCTTTATTCTCATAAGCTTCTTCCTACTTATCGAAGAAGAAGATAAAAAGAAAGAAGATAACAGAAAAAATAAGAAGATATTCTTCAAGATAAAAGAAGATATTTTTCTATTCATGTTTCGCACAAAGACATATCCTACAAATTTTGAACTCCATCGATTTGGCCTGACTTCATCTCCATTATGTCCGATTTGCAAAACTCCAGAAACAGTTGAACATATTTTGTTTCAATGCTTGAAATATGTAGAAACAAGTAACAAATTTTCTTTAAAAGTACTTTCGAATATAAAATTCTTTCTTACTCTTGGATATTTGATATGTCAGAGGATGCATATTATAAGACGACAACAATGATACTTCAATTTCTATGAGAAGTCTCGTAACTCTGTAAGCTATGGGGGTACCCAACTTTTTTCTTTCTGAGGATTATTATTTTTTATGCACTTTTTATTTCAGATACTAGTTGTACTTCATATGTTCTAATCATCGTTCAACTGTTAAAATATTATGATCTATTTGGTATGCAGTTTTATTCATTTCTTTCTTTTTAAATTTACCTATTTTTTAAATTTTCTTTCGATTGCCGGAAAGTTCGTACAATGATTGTTTTCTTTAAAATAGAATTTGTAATCTGTCATGGATAATGAAATCCAGAGTTTCGAATTTTAGATTAGTTCTTTTATAAAGGTTTAATTTTCAACGTTGTCAAATTCTTTTATCTAGTATTTCAATAGCATTTGAATAAATTGAGATAAAACTGCATCAGCGAGCATACATCTCAAAGTACCTTGTTAAGTTAAGCCGAGCCATACTTCAATATAGTCGATTTTCACAAAAAGGGATGTCAATTGAAAGATCTTGTCATGAGGAATAAAAAAATTAGCGAAACAACTCGCTATGAAAAATTCGCTTTCATACTTTAAGAAAAGAACATTATTTAGTCTCATTCAGTCTCTTTTTATACATTCTTGTGTTCCATGTATTATAAAAGTGTACCAAGTGCAAGTAGTCGATTTTGACAAGAGTGGTATCAATTGAAAGGTCTTGTCATGAGGAATAAAAAAGTTAGTGAAACAACTCGTAATGAAAAATTCGCTTCAGAATATTAGCTAATTTATGACAACGCCATTGATTATTTATTTATGCTATCCTTGTATTTAAATGAACAATAATTGAAAATAGAATTTTCCAAAGCACATGAAACAATGAGACTATCTCCAAAACATTTTATTAATCATGCTGCTTAATAATATACAATAAATCGCCATAGTTTGTAGGAAAAAAAGTTATACCTTTCCTATCCACCCTAGATACTTAATGCAGATCAGAGAATGTATACGCATCAAAAAGAAACTTCAAGTGATTTAGAGTGTATGGCTTCTAAGCAGAAAATCAGTCACTCTTACGTTATGCAACCAGAGAATTCAATGTCCTCACAAGCACGTCCAAAACACATACTCCTCAGCAGTTTCCGAACCCTCTCAAGTTGAATGGCAAAACGCCATAGGAGGTGTTTGGGAACTCATCGGAATCCACCTATCTCCATTCATCTGGGCTTCCTAGAACATCCCACAGACTTCTTTTCTGGGAGGTTGCGGAAGTATGATGGACCGCCTTGCTAGAAAGTTTTTATGGACTAGCATTCCTGAAAGTTCTTATCCTCCTGGATTGAAAACTAATTAGATATACTGATGTTACACTGTAGTTACACAATTATATCTTCCTAAATATTCTTAGGATACTTTGAACACATAATGGCAAACAGCGCTTAGGAACCTTAATACAATGCTGAAGAATTTAGAAAAATATATTCTTTGTATTATTTTTTTTTTTTGTGTGTGTTAAATGTATATAATGTAAATTGTATTGCATTTTTACTAAACTAAAAATTAAAAAAATATTTTCGATCAAATTTATTGAACTTTATTTTAACGATGATCTATTAAAAATTGACTTCTTATAAACATATTAAAAATCTTTGAAATCTTGATAAGGAATCTGGAAAATCTTTGATGACGTTAAACTTTTTTTCTGGTTTCAGTTTTTTACATCTGTACAATAGCAGTAAAAAATCTGCACCTTTTGAAGTAGGTTGGCCTTTTATTACTTCCTCCTATGATAATTTCTTTTCATTTGCTTCAAATATTGATATAATACCTTATATTTAAAATTGGCTTTATACGTCAGCCTGTTGCTGTCTTAACTCAGTTAGTCATTGTTGATTTATTTGTTGTGAACTAAAGTCTTTTAAAAATGCCTTTTAAATTAGTAATTTGTTTGTCGCTCTAAGGCCCTTTTTGCACACTTTAGACGAATTTGACCGTGACCTACTGTTTAACGTGGATTTTGAACCATCAACAAACATTCATGCCACAGTTAGGTGTTGAACCTGAAATACATGGTACCAAAGGCCAGAGCGCTAGCCAATTGGCCATCCGGCAGCAATTTGTTTTGAGTAGCTAGGCAACAAACCACTAATTCCCCAGAAACTAAGAGATTTGGTGCCGAAATAAAACAGCACCTACAGAGAAGAAAAACACATTTAATTCCCCAGAAACTAGAAAAAAAAAGATGAATACCCTAAATACTAAAGAAATAAATTATCATAATGTTTTTCACAATATGCTCAGAAACAGAGAAGAAAACACAAAAACATTTATTAGTGAGTACTTTCAACGACGTCTTCAATATTAAGAGCGACAAAGAAGAAGATATCCTTTTGTTCTTAGGAGGCATCTTTCCAACAAATAAATATATTGTACTCAGAACAATACGTTGATTGTTAACGATGACCGATTATTTTTGTTTCGCTTTTTTTTTTTTACTTTTCATCTAACTCGTTTTTTTCTTATTCAACGACGATAAATGAGTTAGAACAAGACACTCTCGAAATGACTCAACTAACCGAGTTCAGAAGGTCTGTTTTGAAATTTTTGCACACCATCCAAGACTTTTCCAGAGAGAATATCCTTGTGGAAATCACCACTTCATGCTAATACTTTTCTATATATTCTTTAGTGCATTTTCTTTAATTCAACGACGTCTCCTAATAATAGTTAGAACGGGACATTTCTTATTCCGAGAGAACAGAAATGTTATAATTTCAATATAAGTTCAGAAGACAAACACAATCATGTCTATTCCCCAAACAAACATTATGAGAAACCAGAACTAAATCCGTTAGTCACTGGCATTCCGCAGATATTCCGACAGGTAAACGTCCACATGGCATTCAAAATATGACGACGACATGATCCGAGTAGGTCTTTTGAAATTTTTGCACTCCATGCCAAGTCTATTCTAGTGATGGCATACTTGTTGAAATCAACAATTTACACTTCGTGCATTTTCATATTCAACGCCAAGTCCACTGATGATAGTTACAGCGGGACACTGCTTCCTGAGAGAACTGAAGAAATCCATTAGTCACTGGCTTTCCGAAGATATTTCTACAGGTAAACGTCCAGATGACATTCAAACTCTCATTCGTTACTGTCGACGACTCAGGCAAATATCATAATTCTGTTTATTTCATGTCATAATTCTAATGTAAGTACAGAAGACAAACACAGTTATGTCTATTCATTAAACATTCAAACAAACATTATGAAAAACCGGAACTAAATCCATTAGCCACTCTGTACATATGCCTACAGGTAAAAGTCAAAAATTACATTCAAAATCTCAATTGTTTTTGTCGACGACAAGAACCGAGTAGATCTTTTAAAATTTTGCTCTATGGCAAGAATTTTTCAGTGAGAGGACATACTGGTGAAAATCAACAATTTAGATTTAGTGCATTTTCGTATTCGACGACAAGCCTACTGATGACACGTAGTTAGAGAGAACTTATTCCGAGAGAACTGAACTATCATAATTCGGTTTATTTCCTGTCATAATTCTAACGTAAGTTCAGGAGGCAAACACAGTCATGTCTAATCACCAAACAAACATTATGAGAAGCCGGAACTAAATCCATTAGTCCCTGGCACTCCGCAGATATTCCTACAGGTAAACGTCCACATGACATTCAAAATCTCGCTCGTCGCTGTCGACGACATAGGCAAAAACCCACAATAATACTGGGCAATGATCCAACAAAAGAGAGAGGATTCCGATGCGTTAAGACATGCCTCTTTGTTCTGGAGGAATTTCTTTTGTGTCATTGGCAACACTCGGTCTTGCAGATTGCGAGAAGATGGCGGGTGAAGTGACCGACAGCGAACCTGGGCTGTCGATTTCTTCTGAGATTCTTACGCAACAGATTAAGAGTTTAAGAATAAGCCCGTCAACCGCACGCAGTATTTCGTAGAAAAAGATATCGCGGTTCCGTTTGTGACTCCAAACCGCATTGCGTCATTTGAATTCTTTTGTTCCAGGGCTTTGTGGGATTAACAAGGAAGCTACCCAGAATTATGCGGTTTGGAAACCATTGTAAAAACGAAAATTAGACCTAAAATAACAAATATAATAACTACTCTTGGAAACTAATGCTATTTGTGCACATTTAAATTATTGAAAAATATGTGGATAAACATCATTTACCAGTTAACTTATCATTTCACTGCACATACATGTTTTCCTTAAACAAACAGTTCGCCCGTAAAATAACTTCTAAAAACATGATTTTTTTTTTTTAAGAAAATTATTTGGCAACAAGATCAACTCTTATGGCCCTAGGCAGAAGGTAAAAGACTGCAAGAAGATAATAAAGGATGAAAAACTCAATCACGCTCTATTAGATAAGATAAATATACTTAGTAAGAAATTTCGATCAAAGTTTTAGTTCCCTATTTAAAGAAGTTGATTCACAAAATACGTGTTCCGTATTAGAATAGGTTAAGCCATTGACATATCCATTAAAGAATTACATTCCAATTGCCATCTTTCTTGGCACAGACTTGGCATATACATACATATTCTAATGGCCGAAAAGAGAACTAAAGTCATCTAGAGTTTAGGGAACAGGAGGAATTCATCCAGTAAAGGATGGATTTGTTTTAATTTTTTTTTTTTAATTACAGTTTCTGGTTTGAGTTTTCTTAGATGGGGTTAGATGGTTCTTTGGGTTATCATGCAGTAAAGGCCTAAACAAAATAGAAAAATAGATATCAAGGCATTTTTGGAAAAAAAAAAAAAATACATTTTTGTTTGAAACATTGTGATAAATTCAATATTGTAAAAGCTTGTGATTATGATTATTGAAAATTCATGCAGGCTTTGAGTTATTAACTAACTGTTTGAGATTCTAAGATAATCATATTCTGTAATATAATATAAATTAATTATAGTTATTAATTATTTATATTTACTGATTGGCATTCCTTTTTTGCAAACAATTTTATATGTGGAATAATTTATGTAATATATTTTATAGATGGACAAAGCGACTAAAAAAATTTTGGCCATTTGGTATTCGCAATGTTATTCACTTTATGTATTCCTTTAAATAGCAATTATGATATTTGATACTACTTTTTTGTGAATTTCTTTAAATGAAAGCAGACTTGTTGACGTAATATTTTATGCATTCATAGTTATTTTTGTGCTAATTTATTGAGAATTTACGGAAGAGATAGTCTCGATCTCATCATCATCGGCGCAACAGCCTAATGGTGGGCCAATTGGTTTGGTATGTCGCTCTACAGTCATTTTGTGCACATTAAGGCTAATTAGACCGGGACGTACAGTTTAACGTGGATTCCGAACTACTCGCAAACATCTCTGCCACCTCCAAAATTCGAACCTGAAGCCTATAGTACCAAAGGCCAGAGCACTAACTAATTAGCCATCAGGCCGCTCCATAATGAGCCAAGGCCATCCGCCTACTGGCAGATTTAGAGACAAGAGATGTTTGCTTTTTACGGGGTAGCGTTGTCTACGCTTTGCTAGACTGGAACCAATGGTTTAAAGTGGATTCCGAACCACTACAAGCATCCAGAAATCACCCGGACTCGAAACCTGTGGCAGCGCGCATCAAATCGCTAGTCATTCGGCCACCAAGCCCCAATTCTAGATCTCGTTATTAAATTTTATTCTACTTTACTTAAAAGACGCTGATTTCACCAACTAAGCTGTCAAAATCATATATCTTACCTTAATTATTATCCCTCAATACCGAACATAACTTTCAATTAACAAGCAAATTTATTATAACTGTTATCATTTTCATTTAAAAAGTTACCACCGAAAAACATAAAATACATATTTTTTGCATTAGGTAGTATTTACTTTATTTTAATTTTTTTCTTTTTGTAATAGATACTTGATTTGAAATAAATAGCCATAATATAAATTTAGAAAAAATAAATTATTTCAATAAAAAAGAATCCTATTTTCTTTATCTATATATGCGCAAAACCTGTGAACTATAGTCACGATAAAAAATATTTTTCTATACCTATATCACCTCCGTCTTAAGATTAATGACTATGATAAGGGTTATTCGATATCTTTTGTTGAAAGTATCGATTATTCGATTCGAAATCTCACCCAATAGCAAGGTGAAAATGATGCGTATATAATGATCCACAGCATTTTCAGGTGAGGTATTCAGAAATCTCTTTTTTTCTTGTGTATCTTGCGTCAAAAACTCAATAAACATCTTTTGTTGTTAGAAAATTGGGTTTTATTATGTTTGTGATGAGAAATATCGGTATTTTTTGAGATGCAGAAATCTTTTTTTTTTTTTTTTTTTTTAAACTTGCTTCAAAAAAGTGTATTGCTGTTACGTTGTAATATCTTGTTTTTCGATCAATGTGTGAACAGAAAATTATCGAAATTCAATTTTTACCTGCCAATATTTTAATGTATTGTTAATTTATAATGAAAAGGTTTAAGTATCAGCGATTTCTATCGTAGTATTGATTAATGAAAGCGTTAAATTTGGGTATTTGTGTGATGGTTGAAATTTCCTTATTAACTCTTTATAAAGAAATGCATTTAAATAATCGTTATTTTAACTTGAGGCCTATTAGAAATTAAAATTGCAGATTCACCGTTAACCAGTGAAATTATTGTATTGCAATATTATTAATTAATTATTATTGTAATAGCTTGTTTTTCGTTCAATGTGCCTTGTTTTCGTTCTAGTGTGAGTCGAAAAACAGAAAACTGGCGACATTCAATTTTTACTTGCCAATATTTTAATGTATTGTTAATTAAAAGAAAAGGTTTTAAGTATCGGGGATTTCTATTGTAGTATTATTTTATGAAAGCTGGGTATTTTGGTGATTGTTGAAATTTTATTATTAAATCTTTTATAAAGAAATGTTTTTGAAGAATAATTATTTTAACTTATTAGAGACGAAAATTCCAGATAAATTGCAGATTCACCGTTAACCAGGGAAATTACCAACGTTTGGGATTTTTGTTGAATGCTTTAATTATTATTTTTTTTTTCATTCTAATGCAGCTGGAAACCACTTAGACAACTGTCTTTGATGCTTTAAAGGCAAGTGTTGCACAGATATTACTCACTTTGCATTACCCAGGGAGCGCGTGCAACTTGAAGATAAGCCACGGACGCGGAGTAACAATGCCCCCGCAACGCTCTACGATACTATTGGGACCGGGACCTACGGTATAAAGTGGATTCCGATCCACTACAAACACCCATGGACAAGTCGGGATTTGAACCCGATAGCTATGGTACCGAGCGCCAGAGCGCTAGCCACTCGGCCATCAGGCCCCATGTTTTAATTATAAAAGCATTAAATTTGTGTAATTTTGAACATATATAAAGAAATTAAAGAACTGTTAAATAAATACGAACTGTTAATGTCTTAAAAGGTTACTGTTAAACTCAAAATATAGATTTTGAATAATTTTTCTTCATTTTCCTGGGGCCGCCTGGTGGCTAGCCCTTTGGCATTTGATATCCCGGGCTTTAGGTTCGAGTCGTGGAGGAAAGATTTCGAGACAGAAGATGTGATTCTTCTTACTAGATTGGGTTTTCAGCCCTATGGCCAACGCTCTACAGTCATATTAGATTGCGACCAACGGTTTAAAGTGGAGGAATCGTTTTTTGCTATTATCAAAAACGATTACAATAGAAATAATATTTAATATTAATGTGTAGTACTTTTATTCAAATATTATTTTAGTAAATGTATTCAACCAAGTATTAATATAAAAATTTACTATTTTCATTTTTAAACTTTTATAATATCACCTGTTTTTGTGCTATTTTTTAAAATTAATTTTTAATAATCATATTGCCATTTGAAAAAAAAGATCTCCTCTTTGCATTGCGCTTCGTATTTACGTAAAAATACAAATAATTTATAACACTTCCTTTATATAAAATTCATCGGATTTTTCAAAAATTCCGAAAGATTGTGGAGCTTATCTCGTTTAAATATTTAACTATAAATACCGTTCAATTTATTTCAAGAATTTCATCAATCTATGAATTAATTATTCTTGACTATTTAGATATCTAGTTCTTCGAAACTTTATGATAATGCAAGGTGGTAGTTTTTAGTCCTTCAACAGTTAGGTTTTTAAAAAAAAGTACATAAGAAGCAAAAAAAAATACTAAAAAGAAAAAAAAAATTGTCGGAACATTTCTAAACAAAAATAAAATAATATATTATAAATTACCCATAAAATTATTAACCTTTATACAGGTTGCCCATAAAATTATGTAATAATTACTCAATTATTTTGTTTAAATGTTATTTTAACTGGGTGCTTTGAGTAATTTAAAAACATATATATTGTTATAACTGTCATTTTCAATTTAATATGTGATTAATGACCTACTTTCCTTTTTGTGCAAAACTGATTCGTAGCTATTTTTCAAAGAAGAAAAATATAAATTAATATTATGTATAAAAAGCCCGTAAATTATTTAAATATTTATATATTTAAAAATAATATAATATAAAAAATACCCCCAGAAATATAACGACGTACAGTCCATGAAGAAGATATAAGCTATAATATATAAAAAAGAACTGGGACAAAGTGGCCATACCATGCTGAATATATCGGTTCTCATTTGGTAACCGAAATTAAAGTTTCTTGGGGTACGGTCAGTAGTTGGGAGGTTGACCACCTGGGAACACCGCACGCTGATATACACGGCGTAAAGATGCTTAGAAAGGAAAAAAGTATAATAATGCAAAATTTTCTTGCCGTCAAATTTTTTTAGTATCGTGTTTCGTGTAATCTAAAATTTTAGTATTAAAAATTAAAATTAATTTTTATTGAAATTAAAATTCCACCTAAATGACATTTCCATCCCTTTGACTCCACTCTTTTTGAATCAGTCCGACATAGCCGCTTGGCAATTGTCCACGTTATCAGTAGTCGGATTATATTTATTATGTTCTTATTTATTAGTACAAAAATATTAATTCTCTTAAATAATTTTTTACATTTTTGCTTTCCATTTACTTATAATTTTATAAAAAAAAAATCCCATTATCATTTTATTTGAAGATTAAAAAAAAAAAAAAAACTACCAACTCATATTATGTCCATTTATTAGCAGTTAAAGCAAACGCATTAGTTGTTTGTTTACGCTACTGTCCTCTCTTCACTTCTGTTCCCCCTGTGATGGATTATCGTCACAAGAAATTCTAGCAGAGCCAGAGGCAGGCGATCCGACCGAAATTCGAAAACTCATTACCTCCTTTGCTTCCTCTGCATTTAAAAAAAAAAAAAAGGAAGGAAAGAAAAAAAAAAAAAAAAAAAAAAAGAAAGAAAAAAGAGAAGTCGCACAGCTAAGGAAGTGCTCTTGTCACCACCCAGGAAGAAGACCATTTATCTCTCAGACGAATGGAACGTTCTTACGAGGGAACAATTCGTGATTAGAAAAGCAATTTTCACTTACTACACAGATACAGAGGCGGGAAGAAAAAAAATGCTCCAAAGCTGACACTATATTCTTCTCCATTAGTCAAACTCATCGATATGTTTTGGAGATATGTTTCGTAAGATTTGAACAACGTTTTGTGTCCTGTTAGCGCTAAAATTACCGGTTTAAGGATTATTGAATTTGTATTGATAAATTAGTTAAACTTTTTTTGGGAGGGGAGAGAAATGCCATTTTGAATGATTTGCTAGTCATGGAATAATGACTTTATGGTGTTGATTTATTGATTATTCTTATATATATATATATATCTTATAATATCTATATATGTTATTATCTATATATCTTATTTAAATATATTTTTTTGGCTTCGGCTATTTTATTTCTTGCCAAATTGGTGATTTCTCATTAAATAGTTTTTCCATGAATCTTATGCACCCTTGGTAGAGAATGGCTAATCAGAACTAGTGATGTCATTTGTTTGAAAAATTTTTCTAATGTTAAAAATTAAATAATTAGTAGAAATTTGATATTAGAACTTTAATATTTTTCTTGCTATTTGCCAAGTTGCTCTAAATGTAAACCTTGCCAAATTATAATTAAGCATTATTTTATGGATCATGATGTTTGGCGCGCTAAAAGTCTAAATGTTTGGTTGTTTAAAAAGTTGTAAAAAGTTTAAAAGTTTAAATGTTTCTCAATTTGCCTACCGCCCAGTTAATGGAAAAAAATACAGAATTTTTTTTTTTTTTTTTTGGAAAAAAATCCAACACATTTTTTTTGTTTCGCTCCATAAGAAAGATAAAGTAATCATATAAAATCACAAATATTAAATCCAGATTAACATCACCAAGAATTTTGGGGGTGTACAGTTACATTGTTAAGGTTGCATCTTAGAATGTATAACGTTATGTTAATGCCACCAATATTTCAAGAAACGAATTAAAATTAAAATATTAAAGTAAAATTAAATTTTACTTTATGAAAGACGAAAACCATTACAAATACGCAACATATAATTTTATTTCTAAGAATTTTCAAGTAAAACAAAGTCAAAAAATTTAAATGATTACTGTCCTCTCTCCAATAAAAAACCAACAACAACTCTTGCTTAAATACTCATGCTTACTACTTAATAAAGATAAAACAATTTTTTTACATTTAAAAAGTAATTTATCAATTTTAACAAGTAACAATATTAACAATATTTAACAGTAACAGTATTTTCCTTAAATACAACAAAAAACAAGTATATTTCTTAAACATATTTTTTTCACGATATTACATATAAATTTCCTACTATTAGAATTTTTTTAATAAATAAAAATAACATAATTTTTTTTATAAAGTGAGCAATTATTTAAAATGCATAATATAATTATTAACGAAATAAAAAGAAAAATAATAATTCCTCGCATATATTTTAATGGAAATTAGGATTAAATAGTTATCTTTACAACATTCAACTACTATTCTACACTCAAGAGCCAAAACATTATGACCATCCCTACATTTTGCAATGAACTCACCTGGATAACGTGGAAGGCACGTGATCAGGTGGAAGTTATTTAACTGCTGCTGGAGAGTCTGAAAAATCATTCTTTTTTTTACTTCTGTGTGTGATGAGAAAGGCTGCGGATCTAAGCGACTTTGATAGAGGGCAGATTGTAATGGCTCGAAGGCTAAAGAACAAGTAACGAAACTGCACGACTCGTGGGTTGTTCGCGATCTACAGTTGTTAGTACTTATGCAAAGTGGATGAATGACGGTGAAACCAGCAGTAACGACATGGTGTTGTACGTCCACACGCTATCAAAGAAAAAGGTCGTCGGAGATTGTCTCGCATGGTGAAGCAAAACCGGAGCCAGACATTGGCTCAGCTGACAGCCCAATACAATTAGGGGCAATTAGAATAGTATAGGAGCACACTGTTCAGAGGACACTGGGGCTACGCAGCAAACGTCCCACTCGTGTGCCTTTGCTGACCAAGATTCATCGCCAACTGCGCCTGCGCTGGGCCCGGAACATCGTGACTGGTCCATGGATCAGTGGGAGAGAGTTGCCTGGTCAGATGAATCACGGTTTGTCATTCATCACGCCGATGGCCGTGAAATACGCCGTCTTCCAGGCGAACAGTTGCTCCCTCAATGTACAGTAGGTCATACACAGGCCGGTGGTGGCGGTTTAATGGGGGACGTTCTCTTGGGCGTCTCTGGGACCCGTGGTTGTGGTAGAGCAGCCCATGAATGCTACAGGGTATCTGAACATCATTGCGAACCAGTTGCACCCTTACATGGCCTCTGTTTTTCCAGCTGGAAATGGAATGTTCCAACAGGATACGCCCCTTGTCACAAGGCTAAAATTGTGTTGTAGTGGTTCCAGGAACATGATGCTGAATTCCAGTTAATGTCCTGGCCGTCTAACTGACCGGATCTCAATCCGAAACAATACATTTGGGATGTCCTGGGATGGCAGCTCAGAGTTCAAAGACCACCAATTCGCAATTTCTATTTGCGTGACCGTTGCTTAAACATCTGGTACAATCTGTCTCCGGCCATCTAAAAGGACTTGTGGCATCCATGCCAAGGCGGGTTGAAGCTGTGTTGCGCGCCAAAGGTGGGCCAACTCGTTATTGACAGGTGATCATAATGTTTTGGCTCTTGAGTGTATGTCGCAATAATAACAGAATGGGCCAGTCTTTAAAACAATATATAAATAATCACTTGAAATTTTATTTATTAATTGATTTTACTTATTAATTGAATTAGTCTGAACACTTTTAAAGTTATATCAAGATTGACAAGTCAAAATTTAGACTCTAATGTCTTAAAAACTCTTCGGAAGAAAGCAATTGGGTGACTTTTTATGCAATATTTTAATTACTAGAATTACTTACTATTACTTACTTTTTTTCAAAAGGATTGGTTAATTTGAATACATCTCATATTAATGATATGATTTTTATCACCACTATTTTTAAATTTACGAAATTTGATCAAACAATTTTAAATTCTTGTATAAAAATTTAATTTAGAAAAATTTGTATATTTTCTCAAATTTAAAGATAATAGCTTCTAATTTTGGCAATTTGTTTATTAAATATTAATGTTTAAGTGTTCCGCAACAGTAATAGTTTTAACTATTTTAAGTGAAAACGAATTTTATAACACAGCAAAAATTTTTTTAATTTAATTTTTTTTTTTATTAAAAACGTTCTATATAGTAAAATGGTAATTGATATTCTTTATTTTTAAATTGATGATAAAATTTCTTTGATGTAAACCAATTTCTCTTGTTTAAAACTTAATTAGAAAACTTTTTCATTTAATAAGGGAATTTTTAATAAAGATTATTTGATTTGGAGATATTATTGGTAAGTAGTTAGACATAAAATTTTTCAAAATTTTAAACTTCAATTAGACTTTAATTTCCAAATTTTAAATTCTATAAATCTTCTCATTGTATTTAAGTTGATATCTTTGAATTGTTATTTTTTACTCCATATAAAACATTTCCCTTAAAAGTAAATTAATTTGTAATTAATTAATTCACTCATAGTTGCAGATTTGAGGCTAATAAAAATATCTTTTTGTTCTTATTATGTTGTCATCCAAAATCTTTCAAATTTAAGTTCTGACATGATCAAATTCATAGTCAAAACCTCTATCGATTTTTATTAAAAAAACTACTCAGCAAAAATTCTATAAAAATCCAATAACCTCACCTACACATGATACTAATCATATATAAAAGAAACTTTTTCCATAAACGAAAAAGAGACATTCGAGCACAATATCATTGCTTCATATCTTTCGTTCCCAACATTTATTGGTCCTTATTAATACACCGCGTTGTGGCATCAGTCCGATCGCTTTCATTACTCTCGATGGCAGCGCACATAATCTCCAACCAGGACAATGACGGAACAATCTTATTCCTTGGGAACAATGACATTCAAGTGCAGATGGCGCGTTTTTACGAGCGATGGCAAAATTTCCGCCATGTCAGCACACATGGTAACTCTTTTCTGCTGATCCATACATAGATTTCTGATCTCTTTAGATCTTACCCTACGATGCAGTTGAGATAATTGTATTCTTTCCTATTCGCAGGAAAGAACGGGTCTTATTTGCTGACTGCGTTGGTTCAGCGTTGCCCCTTTGCAAAATCATATAAATTTTAATTTTATGCCAAAAAAATGTTTTTATGTTGAAAAAGGGCTGAGTTAAAATGTCGTTCATAAAGTTTTGATTCTTATTGTTTTAAAAAAAAATTATTCATATATTTTTAACCATGTCTTTTATCTTTGATAAATTTATTTCATATTTTAGAAGAATGTCTTTTAAAATGCTGGCTTTTATTTTTATTATCTTTCAATAAATTCGATGAATTTTATGAAATAATTTTATGAATTAGTAAGCGGGAAGGGGAGGGAGCTATACCTCTTTTGTTCAAAATTCCCAAATTCCAAAAAAAATAACACCTTTTGTTCATTTTTGTGAAGTTCAGTAAAAGGTAATGTAACGCTAAAATCAGTAAAATGTTTTTTTTTTCCCTTTCATTTTATGACATTGTCTTCCACATAAATTTATGACCTGGTTGTGTACAAAGGAGGGATCGTTTTGTAACTTAATTTCGAAAAAAATCCTAAAATCTTGTATTGTGAATACTAACCAGCTGTCAATTGGAATCGCACAAATCTTTGAAGCGGTGGAAATACCTACCATTTCTTGAAGCAAATATTTTTTATTTCGCTATTTACGAACAACGAGAGAACATCCATTTGGAGTTGCGTCCAGACTTGAGAGAGAATCGTTGTTTTGTCAGTCATAAAAATGGTTATCATTGTATCAATTGATTACAGTTAAGTTTAAGTTTTTTTTTTAAAGTTTTTAAAAAAGTTTGATTTTAGTTAAGTTTCTTACGATCAATGTATGAATCATAGGAAACTTAACTGAAATAAAAACTTTTTTAGAAAAATTGATGGAAAATACTTTGCAGTAAGAACTAATTCGTGATAATGTGCTTGCAGGATTCAGTTTCAAAGCCTTGGTAATTGATCATTTCAAAAAAGTAGAAGGCTCGATAGTATGAGCACATGCTATCGAGAATGATGTAACGGGAATAAGAATCTCGCATCGACAGCAGGTGCTTAGAGCAGGTGCGTTTTCTGGCTTTTTCCCTAAACGACAAAAAAATATATGTTAGTTATTTTTTAAATCTATTTGCTTTCATTGATAATTGATGGGTTGTTTGTAATACATGTTAGTGGAACACGAATTTACCACTATATAGTAAAAAAAAAAAAATAAAAAAAAAAGCACAAACTAAATCACACTGATTTTTAAAAAATAAAAAAATAAAACTTATATATATATAACTAAATTTCTATTCATTGAATATAAAGAAATTTGATAAACCCATTGATTAATTAGTGCTTCACAAAATTTTATCAAACAAATTAACTATGATCTCATTTTCAATTTTGAAATACTTAAAATGAAAAAACAACAACAACAACAATAAGCAGCATCTGTATTAAAAGTGTTATAAGCTTTAATAGCTATGCAGATAAGACAGCTATATTCCATGCTCAAAATAGTGAAGTTTATTAACTCAGTTGCAGTAAAGCTCATTTCTGTATCAAAGCTGTTCAAAGACCTTGAAAAATTGCAGGGATTGGATTAAAGAAGAAGAATATACTGAACCTGTATACTGTATCCCGATTTGCACGTTCGATCAGACTTTGACTGTGTCTAGGTTTTCCGTGCACAATTTTCAATCCGACCACGTTGCATAAGCTTCTTCTACGATCCGATTACTGAATTCACTGTCATTGTCCCCTTGCAGCATATTGGAGGCTCTAAAAATATCAATTAGCTTACAATGAACCTCTTCTACAAGTTTGCTTTGTAGGGCAGGCAACTGTACGAACTTCTTCAAGTGGTCTTGATATACCAATATAAATTTAAAGTCATTATCTAGCTGCTACTGCATGTCAATTAGGTCTACCTGGGATTTTGAGTTCATCGCTTGAAAGACCATTGGCCTAACGACAAGTCCTTTCTTCGGCATCTTTGATTTTTTTTGACAGCATTCACATAAATTCAACTAAATCATCACTTCTTCGGTGGTAATGTTTTTGTATTTCTGTTGAAGTTATTTTAACAACCTGTTGAAGTTATTTCAACAGCCTATTTCTACCACGTGGGCTTCGTGAATTATGGTAAAAACACTTCAAAAAGTACTCGTGAAATCTAACACTAGAAGTGTCTTATTTACGGGAAAGATGAAAACTTATCTTATAAACATTGCCGGCTTTTTTTAAGGAGTTTCTTTTTAGTCTTTGTAAATCTTCCGATTTTTTCTGACTACTTTTGTTTTTACCATTACCCATTTTTAACACGTTATCATATACTTCTTTCATCCGAAAAAATGCTTTCTTAATATTATGCTTTCTTAATATTCATAATATTAACTAACTTGGAGTTTAAACGCTCAAGCATACCAGCCGTCATTTAATATTTTATAAAATACCAGAGGGTAACGAAAACACTTCCAGCCAACATGATAATGGACAAACTAATGTAGATACTAGTCGAGCGAAATCGTGGACAAAGTGCGATCGCGACATGTGCTAATTTGGCGCTCGCCAAAGAGCTCATGCAAGGAAAAAGGGAGTTCAGCCGACATCGACAAAGATTGCCAATAACGAGCAGTAGCACCCTTTATCACATTCGCCATTGTGAGTTGGGAATTATATAAATTCGCCGGTTAATTTGATAAATATTCAAGAATTCATCACATTTATCAAACTTGGTGGTGATTATATAGCTCCCAGTAGGCAGATGGCCTTGGCCCACTATGGGGCTATTTCGCCATTGAGGAAGTGGTGATTATATATAATAATCGGCAATTATACATAATCATCGCATTAATCCCATTTACCGTAACATATACAGTGTATACTATTGAAAGTTACATTTATTTACTGCGTCCTATTCTCAACAAGACATTATACATACAAATTCTTGCTGATGTAAGCTTGACTCACGAACAATTCTCGACTACCAGTACTTGCTTGTTAAGATCTGAGAGCAGCCTTGGCCCATTGATCAGTTATTCCAATTTACCTGGAAAATAATGTTACACAACAGGTGAAACATATATGAATAATGTTTGTAAATTTCATCTGTATCTTCATATCGCCTCTTATTTATATTAAACACCCCCCAAATGCAACTGAGGTAGTATCACCCTTTGATCGTTTCGACGTCCCCCTCCCTAGGGGAGGTATCTCCACTTTTTAGAATCAGTGATTTAAGTGATTTTATATTAAAGTGCACAGCATTTGAAAACAACAACATAGTAATAACGCATCTTGTAAGCAGTAATTATTAAACTTCATTTGACGAAAATTGCCACTTCTGAAAATGATGCATGGTTTAAATTTGATTTCAGATTCTCTGATATGAATCTTGTAAAGAATTTCACCCATTTAAAAGATTTCACGGTGACTGCTTTTCTCGTACCTGTCGCTTCTTCCTTATAACATTTTCATCTCATCATATCCCATAAAAGCATTTCTCCTAACAGTCTCCTATCTATCATCTGCTAATTTCCGGGGTATAAACATTTGCCACGTTATGCATTTCCTCCCTTCCCCCTACTTTCATATCTGCTGATGTCTTCCCATTTCTGGAACAGTTCCAACAGCTTTCCTAACGAGGCGAGTACAGTCGGGGCAGTAATAGCTGCTGTATTGCGCATGGTTTATATGGACGGTGGCCCGCGGGTCGCATGCGCCTCGCCAAAGCTTTCATACCACCAGTTAATTTTTAAAAAAATGTGTTAATTTTAAAACTTTTTTAAAAATTTTGATGAAGGATTAAAATAAGGAACAGGATCCCAGTTTAATTTAATAAGAAAGTCCATATTTTAATATTTTATTCAATTTTCTAATATTGTTTTCAGTTTTCTAATATCTTGCTCAGTTTTCTAATTTATTGCAAACAATTTTTTTTTTTTGTTTCTGCGATATTTATTGATAAAACATGTTGTATTTTAGAACAAATACTTGTTAACATTTTTGTGAACAAATACTTTTATATGATATATATATATATATATATATATATATATTGCCTTAAAAAAACTTGGGTGCTTTAAACCTTAAAAAACCATTGGGCAACAGCCCATTGGTGGGCTAAGGCCGTCTGCCTACTGGCCGATTTCGAAGGGATATGATTTTTAAAGGGATATGCTGTCATCTCTACGTCCAACATGCATATTAGACCTGTACCTACAGTTTAAAGTGGATTCCGAACCACTACAAACATCCATGGTACTGCCGGGACTCGAACCCGAATCCTTTGGCACCGAGCACCAATCACTTGGCCATCAAGCCCCTTAAAAAAACTATTGTATGAGTTTATTTGCTTCCGCTTACTTCAGAAATCGAATCATATTTTAAAACACTTAGTAAATTAATTTATATTATACGTCAAATCCTATATTTGTTTTTTTTTATTTCATTATATTTTTTATTCTTTATAATATAATATATGTTATTATATTCTAAATAACTATCGATTTTTGGTGTGGTGCATCCCGTTACCAAGTTGCAGTGATTTCACAAGTTTGTGCATCCTTGTGTTAGAGTAATATTAAATTGTCACTCTAATTTAGCTCATCATAAGAATTGTTAATTTTAGTTCCTAATTATTTCATGTTATGTAAATTCAATTTATATGAAACAAATAGTAAATGATACAAATAATCTGTTAGATTCTTAAAATTAAAATAGCATAATTTTTTAAAAATTAAGACAATAATTTATCAATATGTATCAATCATAGAAAAATTAATATTTTTGGTTTCAGCGTATTGAAAATTTTTTAAGAGATTTTTTTTTTTACAAGGGGGGAGCTGGAATAATAATAATTACCCTTGAAAGTATTTTGTTTATAATTAGAAAACGATGAAAGTGTAAATCTTTTATTGCATAGTATTAAGACTTAAAGAATAATATCACGTATCAAGTAATTCATTATTGTCATTTATCAAGTAATTTATTATGTTTATCAAGTCATTTATTTAATTTTTTTTTAAAGGAGGATATACTACTAGATTTGAAGACAAATTTGAAGTATCTTCAATAGCCTGGCTGTCTGATGGGTATTTTTCAAGTTTTCTCTCATATGACAAACTTGACAGTTATTTAAAAAATAAAAAAATCTCATATCATCATCTCCCATCAGTGGATTATTGTGGAACACGATGACCACCGAAGTTCAACAGCAACTAAAAATTGTATAAATTTATTATTCTCAGAAAAATTTAAAAAAAAAAAAAAAAAAAACCCAACAAGAGAGCAATGATTAGTCATTACGCAGTACGTCATATATAAAATTTGTGTTCATTAAAAATTAACTATTGCTTATAATTTTTGTTAAGTTTTATTTCTATACGTGGAAAAATACATCGCACTGCTTTGATAGATATGGCCAATGATTTGAAAGCCATTTAAATAAAAAATTTCCTTAATTTTCAAAACTTGTTATTTTAAAAAAAAAAAAAGGATTTAAAAGTTATTTAGTGAAAAGTATATTATTTATATCGGGATTTTTCTCGATTTTTCATTCATATTAGAACAAATTTCTAATTTTAATAAAATTAGCTATTATTTAAAGCTATTGGGAGATTTTCTTTTGAATGTTTTTCATTGTGTAAGAACAAAATTGTATTGCAGAAAATCATGTAGTAAGTTTAAAGGAATAATTTAGGAATAATTTTAGAAGGCGAAATTTCTTTAGCTGGTGAATCCCAAATTATGGCAATCATAGTATAACTTATCAAAATTTTTGATATGATTCGTTGTGGGTAAATCCTATGTGATCTTACACATATTTCAGCTGGGCCTACACTGACGCAAAATGCCATTCATCGATTTTTGTTGCTCTACGGTCATTTTGTGTGCACTTTAGGCTGATTAGACCGGGACATAACGTTTAAAGTGGATTCCGAACGAACAGCCATGCCACCGCCAGAATTCGAACATGGAAGCCTGTGATACCAAATGCCCGAGCTGTAGCCGATTGGCCATCAGGTCAGCATTCATCGAATGAAATAACTCTCAATTCGAGGTAATGTAGTTTTAATCATAACTTATGTATGCGAATACAAAAATTTTTTTATAAATTTTGTATGTAATTTTAATGTATTTTTTTGTAAAACTATTGGTGGTTCTCGTTTTCTATTTAAGTAAGCCAAGGACAATCAGCTACTCATAAGCGATAACAAAAAGAATACTACCTTCCGGGATGAATATCAGGGATTAATTGTCTTTGCAGGGAAGAAAACACTGAAACCTCCCTACTTCCACTCTCAAAGTGAGATTTAGTTTGGTTTGGTTTGTCGCTTACAATCATTTGGTGCACACTTTGGCCTAATTAGCCCGGGACTTACAGTTTAACGTGGATTCCGAATCACTCCCAAACATCCTGCCACCTGCAGGATTCAAACCTGAAGCCTGTGGTAGTCAAAGTGAGGAGCTTACATTTGCCAAAATCGTCACTGCATCTCCTGGATTCTGAAAACAATCACTGAAAAGTACTCTGAATGGGGATTCAAACATGAATCCTCACTACTAAAATGCAAGAACACTGTAAAACTGCCTTTTTTTGCAATAGGATTTTATATTTATTGTAAACATTCCATTATTATTATTAGAACCAGTTTTTTACTGCACTGACTCGAACAACTGCGGATGACAGATGCGTGCGTGAGAAGAAATGACAGGGGGAAGGAGAGTAGGGGTGGGAGGAGAGGTGTTTCTGGAACAAAAAATATATATCACAATTTCTTCTCTTTCGCTTCCATTTCTGGTTTCCATCACACCCCTCCCTCCCCGCTGTCTGTGCGATTAGTGAGAAGGTGCAGCGGGGAGGAATGAAATCGTCTGCTGGATTTGTTCCTGTGAGAAGGGGATGATGGTGGAGGTGAGCGTGTAGACAAAACATTTTTTCTTCAGAGATGATTAGTAAAGATGATTAATGAGTTGTCTGGATTCTAGTGTAATAAACGAAAAGCAAAGCGTGGAAATGGGAAAAGAAATTTTTTTTTTTTTTTTTAATATGAAGACAGAAGTTATTGTTGGTACGACGAAATTTAGCTGTTTTATATGTGATAAAATGAGAAATTAAAAATAAAAACTATTTAAATTGCAAAATATCCAATTATCTACAAGCAATCAAAATTCACAAAAAAAAACCTCAAACAATTTCATGACAACAAATTGGTTGCCCAATGAAATGTCGGTATAATACAGTTCTATTATTCAATTCTATTCTATAATTTCCTGTTTTTTGCAAAGATAATTAATAATTTTTTCATATTCCATTTTATTGAAAAATAATGGATTCATTTATAGTTAGTATAATAATGGAATTGGTGCCGAGTGACTAGCGCTCTGGAGCACAGTGCCACACGTTTCGGATTCGAATTCTGGCGGTATCATGGATGTTTGTAGTGGTTCGGAATCCACTTTAAATCTTAGATCCCGGTCTAATATGGCTCTTGAGCTTTGGGAGTACGGCTGACAATCCTATGCCGTAAAAGAAAAACATCTGTCATCTCATAATCTGCCAGTAGGCAGACGGCCTTGGTTCACAATGGAGCTGTTGCACCAATGATGATGATGATGATAATAAGGGATACACAAGTTTAATACAGAACATAATTTAACTATTTGAGCGTTATTCAAGCCTTTAAAATTCTTAATTTACTCAACAATGTAATGGATGGAATGTAGGTAGCAATTGAACCGGTGTTTCGGAAGAAAAAGTTATGGGTACGATTCCAATAAGCTAATGTAAGTAATTTTAACTTTACCACTGCTCGACCCGCGGCTCAGTGGCAACGAGTCACTGGCGAGCATTAGGTAGAGGTTCAATCCGCAGGCGGCTTTATTGTCGACACTGTTTCAAAAAATGAGGAGACTGGATAGTGTTTGTGTTGTTCGACATTTTGCCTTGTTAGCCAAACTACCTGGTGGGAGTTTTTGAGTTTTATCCCATGTGATAAGCAAATGTTGGTTGTTCCTCCTAAAAATCCCCCTGGAAAGCACTACCTTTCTTCTTCAATGATACTGAGACAAGTCAGACTTCTACTTGCTCGTGCTCCCCCCCAACAGAAACTGCCCTTTCCTTTAGTGAACTACTCATGGGATGTCCATCTCGCACTCCAGAACAAACATTTTGCCATTAAAAGTGATAGATGGCCTCTTATCCATGGATGTCCATTGAGCTGATTGAACCCAGACGATTTATAAATGTGAGCTGTTTACTCTTATGTAGAACCAAGAAAGCAGTGCAAACTGTCTCCTATGATTATACACTTAATGATGTTGAATCTATTAAATGTGTTCTACCAATGATGAATAAGTTCAAATCAAATGGGTAAAAAAAACATTGTTCAAATATCTGTTCTAATCTTTGATAAATGGTTATGTCACACTTGTAGTTTAAATTATAAATAAATAATCTTCCTATTGGTATTTAATTTACATTTTTGCAAAATATTGTTAACATGTTCTATTTTGAAAGTGAAGGAACTAGAGTAATAAAAGTTAGGGCGCGATATACGTGTGTTCTTGATTCAGTGTTGCTCATGAATAGAAATTGAATTACTTTTCAAAATATTACGCAATGTTTAGCCTACATATTTATTAAAATTTGCAAAGACATCAATGAACAACTGCAACGCATACCACACAAAAACAAATTATATAACAAATATTTATAAGATCATCTTAAAAGCATATTAGTTAAGGGTCTTTGTACCCTCTGTACTGCTAGGAATTCTTCACTCGACCGTTGTACCCTCTACTGCCTGGAACTCTTTAACTCGACTCCGCACACTCCCTTTATTACTTCTTCCTCTCCCATCAACGGTTCCAAAGTGTAATTGGCGGAAAAAAACGTGTAAAGTCCAAAGTCTCTAACTTAGGGGTCAACCTGTCCTTCAAAAAGAACGATCTATCAACTTTGAATTCAACGTTATAACTATTTTGTGGGAATGCATGGCGGATCCTTATTAGAGTGTTATTATTGATTTTAAATTCTTTTTATAAATAATTTTCGAAATTTGTTCATTCTATTTATAAACCATTACTTAAATCTCGGCGTAGTGCACATTTTTTTGTCTTTAGACATACTATTCCGGAAATAACAAATGAAAAATAAATGCAAATATTAATATTAATGAAAATAAATTCTAAATGAAAATATTCCTATTTCTTAAAAAAATTCACGTTTTGTGAAAATTAATGTAATTTTAAAAGAATTCACACATTATTCTTCCCTTAAATATTATTTTTATCCTTAATTAAAAGAAGAAAATGATTTTTAAAGAGATAGTTTCCATTTTTATTTTGAAATACAGTGAAAACATTGAGGTTGTGGAAAGTTTTCACCAAATTAAATTCTTGTTTTATTTTCATTAATTTTTTTCTTTTGCAATCTCTGGATTAATTTTTTAAAGGTGATTAATGGTTATGGTTAAAGTTTTCTTCATAGTTTTTATTCAGTAAACTTTTTTTATGGAATCTTTTTTATAATTTGCAATAAATGTTTATCCTAAGTTTGGTAAGCCATCTAATAAAATAAACAAAAGCAAAACAGTATTAAAAAGTTCCTTTCGTAAATTTGTTTTTATTTTATCTATTCCGCGCTTATGAATTGTGGTTTGAAGTTGTTAATCATAAAAAGTCTATCAAATTATAATTTATAAGATAATGAAAAGTTATGGCTGGTAAAAAAAATGTACGAATAAATTTTAAATTCACGTATTAGCATAGTAAAGAATTCATTACATTGCTAGAAGAAGAATGAAAAATAACATTAAAATGTTATAACAAACCTTGTTTTCTAAATGATATTTGTTGTTTCTTAGCCCACTTGGTTGACAGCAACATTTAGACCAAGTCCAAGAACCCGATTCTCATGGAAGGGGGAGTTTCTGTTGTGATGGAGTACCCTTAGGTAAAAGTGGGTTCCAAACCACTACAAAAAAATACATGGTACCACAGAGATTTGAACTGAAATCTGTGGCACCGAGTGCCAGAGTGTTAGCCACTCAGCTATCAGGCCCCCGATTCCGAACCACTAACAATTATAAATGCCACCGGCAGAATTAGAACCTGAAGCCTATGGTACCAAAGGCCAGAGCGCTAGTCAATTTGTTATCTGGCCTCCCATCAAAATTGAAAGCAAATCTGTTGATGGATTCGAACCTAAACCCTTATGCAAGCTAACTGCTCACTTTACCATGGGGGTGAGTCGAGCTGATTTTTTTTTTTTTTTATCTCTCTTGGTAGACAGCAACATCTGACATACGGAATCTTGATAAAAAGAACCCGTATGGTCTCATGAAAGAATCGAAAGAGAAGGAGAGTTATGATGAAGCACCCGTGGGTAGAAGTCTGACCTGGCTCCGTGACTCTGAAAAAGAGGGCAGTGCCTTAGGGGAGGCTTTTAGGGGAACTACACCGCATCTATGTATCGTAAGGGGAGAGAACCCAGAAAACTAGTACAAAAACCCACCCGATAGTCCGATTAACGGGGCAAGAAGAAGAACATCACAAACGTCATCAAATCTCCTGGTTTTTGAAACAGTGTCTACAACAAAGCCGCCAGAGGATGAAACACTTTAGCCCTAATGCTCACCAGCGGCCCGCGCTGCCATTGAACCATAATTCGTTTCGTTGAATGATTCATTGTCTACATCGTCTAATTAAGATAATTTGTTTTCATTTCTAATAAATTAACTTTTCAAATTTATATATATATATATACACACAATTAATTTTAAATGTTATTTAAAACGCGCATTTAAACAACTATTAGTTTTACAGCAGATATGCTTAGTTGACAAATTTCTTTTGGACAGTTCTTTTGTTTAAAAGACAGCAAAGAAACAATTGGGGATACAATCCTGCTACTATTGCCACTTAGATTAATAGCGTATGAAATTCGACTGACGCTTCTGGCTGGCACTCGTCCAAGACCCATCCAGAACTTCACAATTTAAAATAAAAATATCATCTTCTTTTTTTTTTATTGAGGGACATTAATTCCAAACCAAGTTTTGAAACGAACACGAAGAACCTGCTTCGAAATGACACAACGTGGTTCTTGGGTTTTGCTACGGAAATTTTTTATGATAACTTTTCTTTTACTCATAAGCTCTTTATCACTAATGTTCTTTTTTTTTTCAATAAAGAATATTTCAATTTAAAGAAATTCAAATGAACTTTTAATTGGACTTTATCTGAAATGTCTGATATATTTCAGTGTAATAGGATTAATACATGTTTTGAAATTAAATTTAAAATAAAAACAGGGAAAAAAAAGCATTATAATAAATTTCTCAAATTAATTATCTAACTTTTACAGAGGAAGAATTAGATGAAAATTTAGTCGAAATAAGGCAATATTTTGTTTTATCATATTTTATTCTTTTACATTGATAAAAATTCAGCAAAGCAAGTTATAAAAATGTTGTTCTGCCAAAAGAAAAAAAAAATACATTGTAGAAAATTACATATCGCGAATATATTCTCCATATTCCAATATATGTGCATACTAATTATCAATGATATTGTTTGAACGGTATATAGGATGAAATGCTGCAGCACTATCTGGTGGCAAGTAACAATAAAGTGGACAGCGCGAACCTATGTTCCATACTCGAATGCATATTATTACCAATTTTCATAATGATTGGTTGAACGCTATGGAAGTTGATATACTGCAGTACCATCTAGTGGCGACTTACAACAAAGGGAAGCATTTCTCCACGTTTTGTCAAACACACAAAAAAATGTCATCAAAATTGGTCCAGCCGTTTAGGAGTTCAGTACAGAAGAATTTCATATATATAAAGATATATATATATTTAGACATTCGAAAAATTTGGAGAGATGGTACAGCTTACTGAAACATTTTTGTATAGGAATGTATGGTCGGAAGTGACACTTTACGGCACGAACATAAAAAATGAGACACGAAAAGAAAAACGCTGTTTATTTACAACCTTATTGCAAATGGTCTTCTTTGATTCAATGTTTACAGCAAATGCTCAAAATTGTGTCCGTCAACAGTAATGCATCTTGGTAGCGTCAAAGGAGTGATTGGCGAACAATTGCAAAGATGCCAGGCATTTCGCTCACACTTGCAGTTACAATGGATAGTAGAGCAACGAGGTTCTCAAACGGAGTCTCGTAAATGAAAACATTGTTACAAACACAGAGTAAAAATAAAGTAGAGGGCGCATTAGTTTTGCCAGCCAAGGGACATGAAACTCTTGACGTATCGGGTATCAGTTGAGGCACTGTGCCTAGCTATTGCGAGAGATTCCTTTGAAAAGTGTGTTCGTTCATCATCGCGTCACTTCCAACACTACATTCCTATACAAGAGCCAGCAGTATATATATGTATATTAGCAAGCTGTACTACCACACAAAGTTTCTCACATGAATGTTGCATCACGCACGTTGTGCATATATATACACAGGGTAATTATAATTAAAGTCCCATTTTCAAAATGCTGTAAAAAAAGAACATTCTCAAAAAAAAAAAAAAAGTTCCAATTTCCACTAACAGTCACAACTGTTGCAACTGTTGGAGGACTTGGAAGTAACTTTTTCGTCAAAAAACCGAAACAATCAAGTATATTGAACACTACAGTTGGCTTAATCTGCAACTCATGCCAAATAAGTAGTAATTTCGATTCAAAATATCACTGGCAGCCTAATACACTTTCTTTATGCCACTTATAGAGGCATCTATTAATACACTTTGGAGCCTTTTTTTTTGATGCCGTGCCGTTTCCCCCTTCTTCAAGTATCTTCAGTTCAAATTTGAACTCATTGTGACGAGTATTTCTTTTTTTTTTTTACAGCATTTTGTAAGTGGGACTTTAATTATAATCAACCTATATATATATAAATAGAAATATATAAATCCTTATATATATATATATATATATATATATATATATAAGAGTTTATATATTTCTAAAGATTTTTAAATTTTAGTCTTTTAGAATAGTGGATGATATAGTCTGAGTTTATGATGCTTACAAATAAGTATAGCTTTTCCATGAATTATTAGACGCATACGTTATGCCTGGAAGAAGAAATAAAATATCCATGTTTACAAAAGCAAAGGTTTTGTTTTTGTAGAGTTCCTAGTGAAGAAAATCACTAAAAATTTATAAATTTCTATAGTCTTTAGTTGTTCATCGCAATTTCTTCCGAGTTATTAGACGTTTTAAAATAATCATGCTTTTAGTAGATGTTTTAAAATAATAGCAGCTGTCACGTCCAGCTTCATTTCCTGCAAAATAACACACGATTTCTGATAGATACAAAAAAAGAGAGGAGAAGAATTCTACATTCCATTTAAAATTCATATCCTCAGATTCTTGTAAATGCAATTGTATAGAATCGAGCAATTCTTGAAAGTATTAGAAGCAACCAAGGAATCTCAATCTGAAATTTATTATTTTTTCTAATATTGTATAATATAGTGTTGTATTTTATATCTACTAATTTATTTTTAATATAATTTTGTAATGACTATAATAATAATAGTCGAGTAACTGTGCGTTATTAGTACTGACATATGATTTCTTTCTTTTCTTTACTCGAGTATATTGCAGTCAATATTGTTAGTGTGTTTAATTTCTTTTTCAATTTTAAATAAAAAAATTAATGTGTACATAATGAGTTTTAATGTACTTAAGATTACAATTGAAATTGAACTTTTTCACCACAAAGAGGGAAAAATAATAATATTTACAAAATTTAACATCTATATTAAAAAATATCAATCAAATTATTTCTGTTTTTTTTTTTTTTTTAAATATTCTAAAATTTATTTTGTTTTTGTGATTATAAAATTTTACATTCTTAGAATAATTTGCATTAGATCTGAAGATTCGGAACAATTAAATATATTAATCAAATTATTAAATACATTTCATTTTAATTAATTTCTTTCTTTTGAACATCGGTGGAATTCATGTACTAGTATGTATCTCACGAACGGTCCACCGATGCGAGGTGAGGGAGAACAGTGCCTTCCGGGGAGTACTTCAATATTTTTAAGTATCGCTTGCACTTTGTGAGCCTTGTGTATTTTAAAAACACATATTTATTGTAATGAATCTATTATATAATTGAAGAGTTTACTGTTTGATCCAAGAAATTTGTAAGAAAATATACATAAAGCAGTTTGGAATCTTTCAAGAATTCCAAGGCTATGAACTTGTGTCGCATTATTTAAAAAGAATGCTCGCATACAGAAAGCTGTTGTATTCGTAATTCAAAAGCTCCGAAAATAGAAATTCTTCTCTGAAAGAAAAATCTACGTAAAAAATAGTTCTTGGAGGTGTTTGGAATTGTAATAACTCTCGTGGTTTGAATTAATCACTGTCAGGATGTAGGATTAAACCGTGCGGTTCAAAACGTCCTTACATTAGAAATTATTTATTTACTATGACCAAATGGTACAAAAAAATAGTTGAGATATGTGAATTTTTTAATTATCTTTAAATTAAAGTTTTTATAGTAGAAATAATTAAAATTTATTGGAGAACAACTTGAAATAAAATCAATAATGCAAACAAATAACTTTTTGTATGTAAGCATTTTTAATTATACTTAATAACGCTTTGCAAATATTGGAATGTATTAGCAAAAATTTCATTTAATCATAATTATTGGAATAAGTTATTGGAATAAGTCTATTATATAGTTGACGAGTTTCAGAATCACCAGAAATTTTTAAAATAAAAATTTCACCTGTAGAACTTCAAGAATTTGAAGAAGAATATGAACTGGTGTCCCTTTTTTTAAATGAGAATTCCGCATTCGTGTTTTAATGCTGTATTCGTAATTCAAAAAGTAAAATTGCTCGAAAATAGAAATTTTCTTTGGAAAAAGAATCTATGCAAAATAATAGTTATTGGAGATTTTGGAATTGAAATAATTTTCGTGGTATCTTAATTTGTTGTTTTTTCTTGTACCCAGCTTATTAAACTATTAGAGGAACATATAGGAATCGCCCAGATGTGTCTATCTAATCACTATTAGAATATAAAGATGCTATCTAATAATAAAAATATATACCTATAAAGCTAGCTATCTAATAATTTATTAGTTGCTTTCTAAGTTGCCAAAAGGGAATATAAAGCAAGGGAATTTATGTCTGAATTTACTAATAAAAAATTAAAAACTATAGCACTTGGCAGGTTAATTTTAGGTTGAATTTATAATTTTTTGTTAAATGCATGAACATTTTGTTATCAAAAATCATGGACATTTTTCATTAATTAATTTTTAATTAAATAAAAGTGGAGATTTTCATTGAAAAATTTTTTTAAAAACACTATTCAAATTTCGTCTGTTTTCCAGCATGATATTAATATTCCAGAAAATACTAAGAAAATAAAAATAATCTAGATGAAAAAAAATGAGAAGATTATAAAACTGAGAAGTCCGGTTCTTTTTCTTAAGATATATTAATTTTTATTAGATGTCATTCTACAGAAAATTACGGCAAAATTCTGATAAATTGGTTTTTAATTTACTACAATTTATTGAAAATTAAATAAGACATAAAACGATATTCTAAAATTACATTAGTCAAAAGTCGTCTGCTTTTCTTAATATATAGTGGTTCCAAAAGTGTCAGTACACTTTACAAATTCAAAGAAACACTATATCCATAAATAAAAACTTAATATTTCAGAATGAGAATGTATAACATCTATAAATTTATCGTAACAAAACATTAAACATTGAAAGAACATAGTAAAACTTTTTTTCTTTTGGAAAATCAATATTTAAAAAGTAACAATAGGTTATTTCATAAAAGTAAAAGTTTAAAAAAAAAAAACCTCTACATATTAGTAAACATTGTGATATTTCCGTCAATTAGTACCTGATAAGATATCATGCTTTTGTAATGCACAATAGACTTTTAAAATTCTAAGCATAAATTTGTTTCTTTTTTTTTTTTTTTGTCTGAACTTCATTATCCTTAATTTATGCATCAGTGTTACTCTATTATTCTATAATTACTGTTTATAACTTAATTTTCACTTTAAAATCATGTCTACGTATTCTAATCTCCAATTCTCTCCACATGTGTTCTAATAGGTTTCAATTCGGCAACTGAAGTGGTCTTTTCAGTGTTTTGTACTATTATACGAGTAGAAACATCAAAAGCGAATGTTGGCAGCTTTGTGCTTAAGATCGAAAAATAGTTGTTTGTAAAAAAGAATTGTTTGATAAAAAAAACCAAAGTTGTTTCCAATACTCAAAATTTCAGTTAATAATAAATTTTTTTAATACTTATTTAAAGAACATGATTATTATGCAATACATACCAGATTGCCTAGTCCTGATAGATATGAATTCACATACAAGAACAATACACCGTCATGCTTTACTGTTTTGATATTATTTGTAATTCTTCTGATTTAAAAAAACAGTTTTAAATAAAATTGAAGAAGAAATGTAATGAGTACATCTTTAAAAACTCTTATAGCATTTAAACGTCAATTTTTTAGTAAAATTTTTATATTTATAAATCTATCAAAACTATATAAAATTGAGTTAACTTTGCTTTTTTATTTGCTTTAAAAGTCCAATTTTCTTAACGTTTTATTACGTACTGCACAAATGTAGCATGAGCTGAATTTATTAATTTAGAAATATTCCAGAATGATTTACTGCTATTATGAAAAAAAATTAATTTTGGAATCTTTTTGTTTCCATAAAACTACGAGCCATTTATATATAATAAATAGAACATAATGAAATAAGCAATCAAAGATTAAACCAAACGATTTTTCTGATGTCCCCAAAATGCAAAAGTACAAAAAAAGCTACAGACGATAATTTTATTTATCAATTTATTAAAAAAGGTTTTGGTGTACGATCATATTTTTAGACGCATTATTTCTCAAATCTCCATGCATTTTTATAAAAAAAAATAAGATGATATTTTTAAAAAATGGTTCGATTTTGTTCAGAATCACGTGAAGATAATATGAAAAAATATTGAACTTTATATTCAAATTTCATTCTAGCCTAAAACTTTTGGAAAAAATTTTTAAAGTGTAACGAACGCTTTTGAAAGCCATTGTATACATTGCTTCATAAAAGTTTTTGCATGTGTGTTTCTTGTCAAATAATTCCAAAAAAAGAAATCGATATAATTAAAGCTTTTAAAGTAATAACAATACGAAAAGAACTTTAATTTATTCCAAATAATATCAGTTTGGTTTAGAATATGTAATATATATATATTTTTTATAAATGTAAAATATTGTTTTTAACCCTAAATAAATCACAAACGTTTTCGAATCTTAAAGCAGTTCCTGCTAAATACTTTTTGTTTCGATGACAATTCAAAATGCATATCTATGACTTTATGACAAGGTCACTTTTAAAAGCGGAAAAGAAACTAACAGCTTTCTTCCTCATGACCTTTAATGTATTTTTTTAAAAAACTATTTTAAAGACACATAAATATTATTATAAAACATTCTGAGATAGAAGAAGAATACCTTGCATAACTGTAACTATGACTTTTATGTAGTGTTTGTTTACAATTGATCGAATTTTAGTCTTTTGTTTCGTATTGAAAGAGAATACGGTTCTATGTTTTGTTAATAATTAATTTTATTCAATTAATTAAAAATATATTTAAATTAAATGACATGCCTCGTATCTTTAGGAAACTGTGCTTGTTTTAAAAATGAAAATTTTCTTAGGTATAATGCAAATAATGGACAAAATTTCTGTATAATAGACAAATGTTGGTGATCTGTACACCAAATCAACGAACTAATTTTACTCAATATTTCATTGCAAAAATCTAGTTAAAAAAAAAAATGTACATGTGCAAAAAAATGTACACAAAATGTGTTAATGAATTTCGAAAATATGAGTAGTAATTAATTATGAAAATTAATTTTAACTTATGGCAAAAAGGTTTTACTACTGAATTTTGCTTTTTAACTGCATTGGTTTACTAATTAATTTATTGGTTTACTAATTAATTACTATTTATTTATTGGTAATTTATTGGTTTACTAATTAATATTGAACTTTATATTCAAATTTCCTTCTAGCCTATAGAGCTTTTTCTACAAATTTTTTAAAGTGTACGAACGCTTTTGAAAGCCATTGTATACATTGCTTCATAAAAGTTTTTGCATGTGTGTTTCTTGTAATAATTCCAAAAAAAGGAAATCGATATAATTAAAGTTTTAAAGTAATAACAATACGAAAAGAACTTTAATTTATTCCAAATAGTATAGTTTGGTTTAGAATATTTAATATATATATTTTTTTATAAATGTAAAACATTGTTTTTAACCCTAAATAAATTACAAACGTTTACTAATAATTTTACTTAACTGCATTGGTTTACTACTTAATTTTACTTAAGTAGTAAAGGTTTTGCATGGTTTTGCAATCAATGATACTGTTTTTACAGGTTGTGTAATTTTCTTCACTATTATCTCATTTTAAAATGAAAAGCAAGATTTACCTGCATAAAATTTTAATATCAAAAATATTAAAAAGTAAATGCATAAAATATTATTATCAAAAATAACTTTTCTCTTTTCAAAAATTTTTTTTTTCATTTTTGCTGTAGTAAAAACACAATTTCCTTCTTCCTTTTCGATCCCATTTTTTACCATAAAGAATGAAGAAAGGCTTTTATGAGAAGAAAGAAATATTCTTATGAATAAAAATTCACATTTCTTTAAGAAAGATGAATATTTTTTTGAGATGATATATGGCTATTTTTTACGTTTGACCTTACCAGTCATAAAATTCGCTTTAAAAACATTCCTGTGAATAACCCATCGTTTTTTTTTTATCATGCATCAGAATACTTATGTAAAATATGGAGGAAATTTAAGAGGACGAATTGTGAAAAATTAACCATGAATGATTTAGTAAAAAATAAACACTTTTAAAAAGAAATTTAATATCATTGTATACATAATATTCACTTTAAAATAAAGTGTTTATGACAAAGTAAAAATTATTTAGCTGTTCTAAGTGGAATATAAGGGGAGTTGTGTTGTTAGAATACATCGGATGTGACATTAAATATGAATACAGGTGAAAAGGCTCCTAAGCAAATTTTTGAAAGCAAAATAAATTATAGTTCCCAAATCAACATCAAAAGTTTAACCAAATAACCAAATTCTAATTGTAACCGTGCCTCCTCCTGAGCTCTGGCAAAAGCACACCCTTTGACGTTCACGAGAAATGGTTAGTCGGCCTCGAGACTCTCATCAGAAAGGATCGGCCTGATGGCTAATTGGCTAGTGGTCTGGCCGTTGACTTCAGGTTCGAATCCTGGCAGTTACATGAATGTTTGTGAGTGGTTCGGAATCGAAGTTAAACTGTAGGTTCCCGTTTAATTATCCCAAGGTGTGCGCAAAACGACCGACAAACCAAAGAGCGACAAACCAAACATCCAAGAGGGAGTATAGAGCAACCTTGTGCTCTCGCTGAGAAATGTTATAGTTTGTCCTGGAGAAAATATATTTAGTGCAACTCTGCGTATTACTTGGGCTACAGAGTGTCACCCAGAGCGGATGTATGTTTGACGTCCCATATCCGAGTTTTGGGTTTTCGGCTTAGAAGTGGAGTCCTTCCACGAATCTATACTTATCTGTTTTTAAATGTGATCAATATTGTATATCTTTAATTATATGTGTATGTTGTAATAAAGCTGTGAGTTCTCACCGCTTCGTGTATCTCGACCCAATCATATCCAGTTACAATCTGGTTGTACTTCCTCTCAAGGGAGAGTCGCGAGGTCGACTGACCATTCCTCCGGAACGCCAAAGAGAAGCTCTCTTTCCAGTGTGCATGAGGAAACACGGTTACAAAACTGAATGATAGAAATCTATCTTTCTTTTTAAGAAAACCAAAATGCCCTTCCATTAAAGGTTTTGCCTTTGTAAAGTATTCCACAATAAAATAAGCTTATGGAACGCTGGCCAAAAACATATTGGAACAGGCCTTGTCTAAAAATACAGGATTATCAGATTTTAAAGTCCATGATCCACTGCTGAAAGAAAAAAGAAAAAGTGCAGATAACTCTTTAATTTATTTGAGGAATTTAAAAGCAGACAGAAGACTGACATTTCTTTTGAAATCTTTAAAGTGGATGATACCGTTTCGTTACATCAACTATATCTTCTGGGTGGGATATAAAATGATGTATTTCAAAGAGGTTTTCCAGATTACTTTCTTTTTCTTCTTTGGTGCATCAGCCCCATGATGGGACAAGGCCGTCTGCCTATTTGCAGATTTCGAGACAGGATATGCTTTCCCTTTACAGCGCACGGTTGTCAGCCCTATGCCCAATGCTCTTAAGTCACACTAGACCTTCCCGGCGGTGCCATGGGTGTTTGTAGAGGTTCAGAATCCACTTTAAGCCGTACGTCCCGGTCTCATATGACCGTAAGAGCGTCACAGAACCCAGCCAGACTTCTCATCCACATCATTCCCAAACTGTGTAGGGTCAACTCAGCACTAGGCATAGTTATGTGGTGTAGTAGCAGTAGTAGTCATACTAGACTGGGACTTACAGGTTAAAAGTGGATTCGAATCACTACAAACATCCATGGCACCGCCGGGATATGAACTGAAAACCTGTGGTACCGAGAGCCAGACCGCTAGCCACTCAGCCATTAGACCCCCATTGATCATACTGCCGAAAATTATAAGTTTTTCTTATAAATTTTTGGATTTTTATAATTTTAATTTATTTTTAAATCATATTAGGATAATAACGAAATGAACACGAAGCTTATTGAAAAATAAAGATGCATATAGGATAACATCATAATTCCTGGTCCTGCATATGTGTATTTGTGTATATAAGGAGAATGACTATGAATAGAATTGAAAAATATTAATATCTATACTGACAAAATCTAAATCTATATTAAAATCTATACCAGCGGCACAAAAAGCACAAGAGTGTTAGTCACTCGGCCATCAGGTCCTTCAGATCATCTGCCTTGTCGCATTAGAGAAAACCCGGCAAAATTGGTATTCTGGTGGAAGTTTTTTACAGCAAAAAACTTCCACCAGAATACCAATTTTGCCGGGTTTACAGCAAAATTTCCACCAGAATTAACCGAATCCACGTCCTTTTAAATGTTCGATCCTACCTACAGCCCTTTAACGCCATGGTAAACGAAAGGACCACCATGAACGCAGGACAATAAGCAACTCGTCCTTTCCCTCAGCATCCAATCTTCCATCACAGAAAGCACGTGTTTCCTCAACCATAACACAGATAGAACACGACAGGAACACACCTGTAATGTGTTCCAAGATCTGCGACGTCACTCGCGAGTCATTGTTCCTTTCCATAAATCTCCCCCTACCTCCCCCATTATTTTCAGCAGGGCGTTGCATCGGCGGGGCCAGCTGGCATCCGCCCAACTATGTTTCTTTGGACGACGGAACAAAAGTTCTTCTTCCATCCCACTCGGGTATTTGACATTCGCGCACACCCGCCTGGGGAAGGCAGCCGGGGAAAAAAGGAACAAAATAAAACCCTCTCCTGTTTCCGCCTCGTGGTGTCTTCCACCGATGCTGTTTTCTGCATGAAAGCCCATTGTTTGGTATGAGATGAGACGCCATACAAAACCGTGTTTAAATGTCGGATCGTTGAGGGATTTTTGATGAAGAATTTCTCTCTCATCCTCACGCAGCATCGATTGTTGACCACTCAGTTGGATATAATGAAAAGTGAAAAATTTGAAATGGCTATACTTTTCAAACAATTATTAATAATTTTTAATACATTTAGCATCATTAGATCGAAGATGATCTAAAGCAGGGTTGGCCAACCTAAATGATCTAGCGGGTCACTTTGAAAATGCATCATAGCTCCGTGTGCCGCATGTAAAATTATATATCTCTATATTAGATTTAGACCCACTATATACATTTTTTTTGAGGAAGGTATATCGGGTATTTGACATTCGCGCACACCCGCTGGGGAAGGCAGCCGGGAAAAAAAAAGGAACAAAATAAAACCCTCTTCTGTTTCCGCCTCGTGGTGTCTTCCACCGATGCTGTTTCCTGCATGAAAGCCCATTGTGTGGCATGAGATGAGACGCCATACAAAACCGCGCTTAAAGGTCGAGTCGTTGAGGGATTTTTGATGAAGAATTCCCTCTCATCCCCCACCCCCTCAAGCAACATCGATTGTTGACCACTGAGTTGGATATAATGAAAAGTGAAAATTTTGAAATGGATATACCTTTCAAACCATTACTGATAGTTGTAATATATTTGGCATCATCATCTTTTGGCTCTGGCGCTCGGTGCCACAGGTTTCTGGTTCGAGGACTGGCGGTGTCCTGGATGTTTGTAGTGGTTCAGAATACACTTTAAACAGTAGTACCCTGTATAATAGGATTGCAGAGACTTGGGTGTAGAGTTTGCAAACCTACCCCATAAAAAGACAACATCTCCTGTCTTGAAATCTGGCAATTGGTAGACGGTCTTGGCCCATTGTGGGTCTGTAGCGCCAATGAAAAGAAAAAGAGATAGTAATTAGATTGATGGTGATCTAAAGTAGCCCTTTTTTCCCCAAAATTATCTTGTGAGGAATAACGTATCTTGTGAGGTTAATTATCAATTAGTGCTATATATTAGTGGAAAAGAAATTAAAGCATAAATAACATAATTTTTCTGCCACCAAAATTATTTATATTATAAAGCTTAATATTGCATACAATCTTAGGGAATTTTCAAATGCAAACAAATTTTGAGAAATTCTAAATAGAAATATCCGTTTAATTAATAAGAGATTTTAATATACACTCATGTCCATAAATTAAGGATAATTCAGAATCACACAGAAATTCAACTCTAAAATAAAAATTTCACCTGTAGAATTATCACACACATCTTGAAGAAGAATATGCAAATTACAGGAAACCACCAGATGGCGCGGATAGTACGTCACAATGACGAGAGTGTAAGAGAGGGGTATATAAGGAATGGTGGCAAAGAAGTAAAAATTGTTCACGAGCGCTTTAAAAAGCCTTTCAGTGCAATAACCGCATAGTTATGGCACAAAGGAAGCATTTTGATGATTTTTACGTGGTAGAATTATCGGACGACTGGAATGTGGACGTACGCAGCTGTGTGATGTTTTCCGACGAGTCCAGGTTTAGTTTGCAATCTGATTCTCGCTGGACTTTCACATGGAGAGCGCCAGGTACCCGTTACCACCAAGAGAACACCATTGAACGACACCGTTACGGTGGTGGTGCAGGATGGCTCGTTTGGGGATGAATTATTCTTGGTTCCAGAATTGACCTGCATGTTCAGAGTGTAACGATGACAGGCCACATCTATCGGGATGTCATTCTGGAACAACATGTACGTTTGTTTCGGGGCGCCATGGGTGCTGAATTTCTGTTTATGGATGACAACGCCCGTCCTCACCGCGCAAACATTGTAGACGAATGCCTTCAATTGAGGATATCGCCCGTATGGATTGGCCAGCATACTCACCAGACTTGAATCCGATAGAGCACGTGTGGGATATGCTTGGCCGACGAATTGCAGCCCGTCAACCCTCCCACCTGTCAACCGGAACTTCGGAGGGCATTGCTTGATGAGTGGTGTAATATTCCCCAAGATCAGATTGATAATTTGATACTCAGCATGCCTAGGCGTTGTAAAAGGCCTGTATTGCATCGTCCGGGAGACATACTCCATATTAACCATCATACTAACCATGTTATACTGTTTTTTGTAAATAGGTTTTTTTGAAATTTGCTCCAGGGAGTAAAAATCGCAATTTTTATAAATTATGTCAAACATATAGCATTTTGCTCTTTACCTTTTGTTTAATAAATAGACTTTACAAATAAGTCAAATTTGTTTTGCTTCTGTCTCTTTCTTTGCCTGAACTTCATTATCCTTAATTTATGGACATGAGTGTAGATGGATGCACGTATTAAAGTATTGTACAGTTTTATCGACTAAATATTGTATATTATCTACAAAATATTGAAGCCTGATGGCCGAGTGACTTGCTACCCGTCTAACATAAACATAGAACGTTGTGAGGGAATTGTTACTCCTCTTCCATAGCTTGTCCTACAAATCCTTTATCCTGCCCCGCCGCTTCCTTCTTCTATCTATGAGATACGAAAACAACAAATCTTAAATCATTTAATTCTGTAAAACTTCTGTGGACAAATATCTCCAGGAAAAAAAAATAGCCAATAAATTTCTTATTTAAAAATTTTATTGCAAATACCTAAACTCAGAATTTTGGCACACTTGTTCAAATTTAATTGAGCCTCATTAAAAAAATTGGTTTAAAAATTAATATTTCAAAGTGATCAGGTTAGAAATGTGAATTCAGATTGGGAAAGAAGATTGTTTTCATTTTAAGTTCATAAAAATTCAATTAGAAGAAGTTGTTACAAAGGAATCTAATGTTGATAAAAATGAATCTATCTTCGTAACTAATGGAGTACAGAGATTAATTGCGATTCTTTTTGAAGGTTCATTCCAGTTACGTAACTTAATTCTGCAAAGACTCGCAGAGACAGCTGTCAAAAAGGCATCTTAAGAGATCTTATCTCAAAATGAGAATAATTTTCATTAAAAATTCGCAGCAATTAAAGAGAATCTTTTTTTTTTTTTTTTTTTGAACAGAAGTCTGGATGCTAAGAAAAAAAAAGTAAATTAAACGTTTAATTTTCCTTTCCTTTTTTTTTTGAAGAAAAGTATATTTTTAAGGCTATTTTTCACTTTATCATTAAAGTTTTTTTTTATGTGAGTGGTTTTTAATATGTGATTCTCTATTTTAATAATACATAGATTATTTTTTTTATTATTTAATAATTTTAAATTAAATTTTTCAATTTCCACAATTTAAAATATTCATTGGGAAAACTAACAAAGATATGTCATACAATATTTTATTCAATAAAAAAGTGTAATTTTGTGAAGGTGTTTACTACATTTTAATAAATGCGCCAATTACCATACACTATACATCGAGTCTTCGTCATCGGGTATACGTCAATGGAAGTTCATTTAAAAACATTGTTAAGTTTTATGGCACTGACGTACTGAAATGCCAAATAGCAGATGTCATCAAGTCAAGTAATTTCCATTGGTTCTGAATATACTATTGTGCCCAAAAAGTAAAATCAATTTTCAATTTAAATTTCCCAGACATATGGAATTTCAATTTTTTTTTTTTTTAGGTTGTTAGCACTGCCTTTGACATCTGTGTGAAATTTGACGACAAAATATTCATTAGTGTTTGAGTTATGCTTGACTTTGGGAGACGCTAAAACTGATTCCGGCGATTTTTGAAATGTCTGAATGAATTGAGCATAGAGCTTGCATTCACGGAAACGTATAGAATGTTGCAGAAGGCATTATGTGAGCAAACTATATCAGAAAGAAATGTTTACAAATGGTACAAACAGTTCAAAGAAGGTAGAGAAAGCTTTGAAGACGAAGAGCGCTCTGGGGTCGACCATCAACCGACGAAGCTCACGTCCAAAATTTTAAAGATTTGGTGTTTGCAAACCGTCGATTTACAATTATAGACCTTGCTGATGTTGGAATTTCGAAAGGATCGGTCAATTCCATTTTGGGCAAACGTGTCAAATCTCGATTGGTACCGAAAACACTGAATGCGCCAGCTCCACTGCATTGATTCTTCGCGACTTTTTCTCCAAAAATGAAACCCATATTGTTCCACAACCATCGTATTCATACCATGCGACTTCTGGCTATTCCCTAAACTCAAAATACCATTCCGGGGACACCGCTTTGAGTCGATTGAAGAGATTCAACATGAATCGCCGCGCGCTTTGAAAGCCATCCCTGCCGATGACTTTTTAGCACGCATTGAGGAAAAACGCACGCAAAAAAGTTGGCATAAGTGCATTGTGACCGGAGGCGATGAAATAAATTTGGAAGAATAAATAGAGAGTTTTTGAAAAAAAATATAAATTGGTCTTACTTTTTGGGCACAATAGACCCAAAAACCTTTTATTATCAATTTAATATGTTGTCCTTGACTATTGCAAATAAAGAAATATTGCAAACAACACCAAAAAAAGTTGGATACTGACTCGTTTTAGTAAAAAACTCCATTAAATACATATATCTGTTTTATCAATGTGATATTTTTCAATGTTTATTCATAATGTGCTAACATACTTTAAGCCTTGTGCTTTCAATCTATCAGCCTTTCTGTTTACGAACGTACACTCATGATAGCTGACTAAGTTATTGAAATTTCTACAGTTTTAGGCATCTCTTAGCTGCAACCGTGGCAACCAACTTCGATTTTATCGATTTTCTAATTTTACGTTAAGCTCAGTTAAGTCACGCTCGAATCACGTCCGAGGAAGTCGTCTGTCAATTAGAAGTGTCACAAACTATTACCTCTAATGTGATTCTTTTCATTTTTTAAAATATATTTTTTTGTAAAAAAAAAAAAAATGCATTGACTTTTTTTGATACGGATCAAAAGTTTCCTTCAATTTTCCTTTAGATAAATGTTTCAGGGAATGTCTTCGATCAATCTAGTTTAAAATCTTTATTTTTCATTTGAAAATCTGATCAAATTTCCTGTTAAATTAATGTATGTCAAGATCCCATGGTTTTGGGACCTGATGGCCGAGTGGCTAGTGCTCTGGCGCTCGGTACCATAAGTTTCGGATTCGACTCCCGGCGGTACCACAATTGTAGTGATTCGGTATCCACTTTAAACTGTAGGTCCCGATCTAATATGATCGTAGAGCGTTGTGGGGGTACTGTTATACTCTCGTTCGTAACATATTTTCAAGCTACACGTGCTTTCTGGGTAGTGCTACAATTGAGTAAGAACGTTTGCAGCCCTAGCTAAATGAGTGGCATAAAGATAACTGTCAGTGTATTGCCAACTCCATTAGGAAAAAAAAGATGCCATGTCTTCCGGTACAAAGTTTCATTCATAATTTCCTCAATTTTTCACAATGCATAAAAGTAGTAGGGTAGAAAACCATGAAAACATCCACCTTACAGCTTGACGCCATAAAAACATGCGCTCTCCCAATGACCATCGATTCTTTTCATTTCTGAAAACAGTACATACGTCGTCAATAAGTTTGAGTCCTCTAGAAGTAAGTCTTGAAAATTCCAATCAGGTAGCTCGCCTTATGGAACCCTAGTCTTGTAGTTAAATAGTGTAGGTAGTTAAATGTGTATGTCTTTATTTATCAAATATAAACTCTTTATTTTCATTTGAAAATATGACGACACATTCTGTGTTAAATTAATATATGCCATCTTTGACTTCCGGTACAATGTTTCATTCGTAACTTCCTCAAATTTACGCAACGCATATCGTATAGTAGAAAATTTTGAAAACAACCACCTAACAGCTTGATTTCGCATATGTTCTCACAATGGCCATCGATCTGAAAGTAGTGACTACCACATACGTTGTCAATTTTTGAGCCCTCTAGAAATAAATCTGGAATCAGGTAGTTCAGTGTATGGCGGAGTCTGATGGCCGTATGACCGTAAAGCGTCACAGAGTCCAATCAGACTTCTTCTCACTCACATCATTCCCAAACTGTAAATGGGGCAACTCATCTCTAGACTCAGTGATGTAGTGTGGTGTAGTAGTAGTAGTCATTCGGTTTATAGACACACTAGCCAAATAATTCTTCAAAGCAGTCATTATAGCGCACATCAATGTGGGACTTCCTGCACATTATATAGTATGTAATGCCTCTGTGCTTCATGTATGTATATTATTTGTACATTATAATTTTAAGTGCATTGAATATTTTACAGCATGCCTCAAATGAACAAAGTTACATATGTGTTGTAACGTCTTGGCCTATACTAACCTTATAACGGCTTCAAGAAAAGGGCCACTTTCAGGTTCATGGGAACACTTTAAATTTTATTTACAGGTATTATTTTAGTGCAGTTCACTCCAAGGACGGAGATTTTCAGAGTTCTCGAGTTCGCGACGAATCTAATGCATGCTGTCAATGGCAGACGTTAACTATCACACGGCGTGATACATGAAACCACAAGAGGCCCACTTTGAAGACAGGAGGAAAACTCCGGCCTGTTCAGTTATTTCAGAGGAAAAAAAAAAAAAAAACTTCTGGTCGATTAGTCACAGAATTCTATCCCTTCTTCACGAAAGAGCCCCTTTTATGATAATCCGCTAAGGGAGGAGATCAGCTTCCCTCATTTCTCATTGGAGTAAAGAGTAGACATTTCTCAACTCGTGGTCTATTACCCATAACGATGGAACAATTTATAGTATATCATATTCTATCTGTAATTGTTTCGATCTGTGAAGGTCGCAAAGACATTCGATAATTTCCTCATTATACATGATACCGGATATCTTCTATCAAATTTGAGTGACAGATTGTTCTTATTAGCACAAAACTCTAATTGCATGCAATATAACTACCCTCAATTAAACTCGTCTACTGTCATATTTGAGCGATGGCTCTATTATATATTTGTCAAACAGCATATATTCCTCTCTCCTGGGAAGGAAATGAAAAACTTTTCTTGTGAGAAAATGCTACAGTGTAACTATTGTAATAGATAACATTTAACTATAAATGAATCAGTCATAAAAATCAGATACACTTATACTTACTCTAATGATAAGAATGAAAAAAAAAGCAAATTTCATATAATATGTATTGTAAATGAGATGGTTGTGGAATACGTTTTTCTTTTTTTCTGGCAGGCTATGGCAATATTGCCCCTAGAACTCCGTCCGGCAAGATCGCCACCATCTTCTACGCCATCATTGGCATCCGCTCATGCTCCTCTACCTGACTAACATTGGCGACATCCTGGCCAAGGCCTTCCGCTACCTGTACAGTAGGGCGTGTTCCTGTATGGCCCAGAACGGGGATTCGAACCAGGACCCCAGGCGGAGAAGATACCTCCCCGAGAACTACAGGGTGCAGCACGTGGTGGGAAATTCCTCCGCAGCCACGGGAAGATTCGGCTTAGAGGTGGACGATAAGTTCCACCTCAGCGTCCCACCTCCACCACCCCGCCATTGTCACATATCGTGGATGATGAGGTAAGTTGAACAAAATGTATCTCATTGCAGATTTAAAAAAGGATGCTTATAGATTTTAACCAGTATAACTTTTAAAAAGCATAAAAAAAAATAGAATTTTCAATTTAAAAAAATTTCAATTATCAATTCTTTTGAATAGCAAAATTCCCATTATCAATTCTTTTGAATAGAAAATTTCATTTATCAATTCTTTCAGATAGAAAAATTTTCATTATCAATTCTTTTGAATAGCAAAATTTTAAATTATCAATTCTTTTGAATAGAAAAATTTCAATTATCAATTCTTTTGTATAGAAAAATTTCCATTATCAATTCTTTGGAAAAGAAAAATTTCAATTATTAACTCTTTTTATATGCTATTTCTTTATTTTTTTAAATCTTGAAAGTATAAATTAAATATTTTTCAATTTCTTTCATAGTCTGTCTCCTTATATAAACAAACACACGTATGCAGGACGCGAGAGAGATATGGTGTTATCCTATATGTCTCTTAATTTTTCAATAAACTTCCTGTTTAGTTCGGGCTAAGTTATTGTCCTAATATACGAATAATTTAAAAATAAATTAAAATTATAAAAATCCAAAAATTTATAAGAAAACTTATAATTTTCGGCAATTTGATCAATGATAAGAAGAAAGTCTGAGATGCTTTTTTCCCCTGGAAATCAACAAAAGTACAGCTATTATAATTTTGTGTTTCATTCGGACACAAAATTGTAATAGCTGTACTTTGTAGCTGTGCACAAATTTCAATTTCCTTCTGAATACGATCAATCGTACCATATAATCACAATTCATGTGCAAAAACTTAAGATCAGTCTATTTTTCTTCAATGGCATAACAGTACCATGGTGGACTAAGGCCATCTGCCTATTGGCAGATTCTAAAACATTATATGTTTTCTTTTTATGGGGTAGGGCTGTCAGTCCTATTCCCAACGCTCTACAGTCATATAAATAGTCAAAATCTACAGTCATATAAATTTGTTAACCGGGACATACTGCTTAAAATGGATTTCTAATTCACTACAAACATCCACGGCACCGCTGGGGATTGAACACTGTGCCACCAAGGGCCAGAGTCATTAGTCACACGATCATCTGGCCCATCTTGACCATTATTTAGGAATAGAATGTTCGTAATAGACAGATAGAAGTTTAGAAGTTTCATACATTGGTTTACTTATAATCTGTATATAAGAACAACTCATTAGTTAAAGATTTAAGAAATGAAAATAACTGCAAAAATGTACTGATTTGTAACAAGCAATACGTATACAATTATGCTTCTAAAAATAAATATTGATCTTGTGCAAAAATTTCTGACAATTGTTTCAAGGCATAACTTGCGTAAAACTTGCTCCTTATTAAAATAGTACAAATTCTTTATATTATAATAATATAAAATGTTAATATTCTTTAATTAATAATAATTATTAATAAAATGTTAATGTTAATTAATTATTAATAAATGTTAATGTTAATTAATAAATTTTTAATTCTTTATATTATAATAATATAAATGCTTTTTTGCTAAATCAATGTATTCGTGTAAAACTATACGACGAATACATTGATTTAGCAAAAAATTTCAGCTTTGTGTGGGTGATATCGTAGAAGATTGCGTGTATTTAAGAAAAGAAAATGTTTTTCTTACAGGTGCGAATCGAGCCGATACCGGATGCAGATTTGTACCGCGAGGACGAGTACAACGGCAAGACGAGGGTGTCTCGTGCCCATCACTCTGTGCATGGTGATACTATTGGGGTACATCTCAGGTGGGCGGTGCTCTTCTCCCTCTGGGAAGGATGGGGCTTCTTGGACGGATCCTACTTTTTTGTTTCGTTACGCTTAGTACTATAGGTGAGTGACGATCACCATGGTTTTCATATTTGTTCGTCAAGTAAGCATTTTTAATCATCAATATAGTCATCATTATTTCCAATAACATTAATTTTAGGTGCCTTTTTTTTTTTATGAAAATTTATTTCGCTTTAACTTGGAAAAGAGAATCTACGGTCACTTCAATATTTTCCAATATCTAAAGTCAACCAAAGTTCTTCAAAATTATTCTGAACATTTTTAAACAGATGATTATTTGTTGGAGAAAGATCGAGTGTATGGAGTTGCAGGACAGAGGCGTTTTATAGCAAATGTTTGGATGGGCATTAGAGGGGATTAACTTATCATCTAACAGTTACAACCTATTTAAACTTCCTAGAGCTATTGTCAACAATGCAATGTTATTTGACGAACACCTTCTGAACCGATGCGAATTTTAATTTGGTACCAGCATTATAGAATCAGCCCATTTCAGCCACGACGATGGAATCATTTAGAAGCCACATTTGGCCAGAAGCTGATGGTCCGCAGCTTTGATCTGCTCTGATACTACTGATCTATAATACCCCTGATTACTTCTTCTGAGAGCATATCAAGTCCATCGTGTATAAAACTCTCCCTGACAGCGTCCATGAACTGATTTCACGTATCACATTAATTGACGAGGAATTCCAAAAACATGCCAGGAATCTCAGAGAATATCTGAATCTCCCTGCATCGAAGATATGAGGGCTGCATTACAGTTTGTGGACGACAATTTGAATAATCTTTTAGACCTATGTTGAATTTGTTATTGTGCATTTATTATAAAAATGCATGTTCATTTACGTGGTGGATTTATGGTTTATTCTATGGATACTACAGCTTCGAGAAAGCATTTCAGACTTTTGGCTGTATAGTTTGATAACTAGTCCAGCGAAGGGCACTGTTCTTCCTCAATACCGATCGGTGAGCCCTTTTGTGGTATACAAGAGGCCCATCCCTTTTTAACTGGTAGGGGCTTTATAGCCTTAGGTAAGAGGCTGAGTTATGTAAAAAAGAAAAGAAAAAGAATATTTTGTATAATGGTAAAAAAAGATCTAATGTACAAAAATTAGCACTTAAAAGTATAGATTCCAGTATCTAAAAATTATAATCATATCTAACAGAGAAAAAGGAAAACGGACTTGAAATGGAAACTTGATAAGGATAAAAGGTGTGAAAATCCTCACTGGCGAATAATTTTCAGAAACTGCCAGTGCTATAGGTTCTGAATATTGCTTCTATTTCAAGTTCTGCCATTGAATGAGTTTAAAAGATAATTGAATTGTAAAATGAACAGCCAGTCCTAATACATTTTTCTTCTTGATAGGTTTTGGCGACTTGGTTCCTGGAGACTCTGTCATCTCGGAGAGCGGTTCCCAGGAAAACTGGTGATGTGCTCCCTGTATCTGCTCTTTGGCATGGCCCTCATCGCCATGTGCTTCAACCTCATGCAAGAGGAGGTCATCCATAAGTTCAGGAGTTGTGGAAGAGGATCGGCATCATAAAAGACCAGGAAGACGACGACGACATGGGATGAGGCGCACTCGCTACAATGATGTTTTGATTCCTCCTTTTCAGAGAGCTTCGACTCACAAAAAACACTTTGTAAAAAAGGAAAGTTTCAGTCCTTATCTACCTCCAAAACCATTCGTTCAGAGAGTCTTCACTCAGCAGAATATTGCAAACAGAAAAGATTAGTATTTGACAATGTCGCCTTCGTGGGATATCGTCTTAAGAACGGACACAGTTTCAGTTCGGACATTCATTGTAAAAAGAAAGAAGTCCTGACCATTCATTAAGTCTGAATTGATTCATTCATCTCGTCTTAAGAACAGACACGGTTTCAGTTCGGATACGCATTGTAAAAAGGAAAGAAGTCCTTGACTTATTTTATGACCATTCATTAAATCTGAATTGATTCATTCATCTAGTCTTAAGAACAGACACGGTTTCAGTACTGATATGCATTGTAAAAAGGAAAGAAGTCATGACTATTCATTAAGTCTGAATTGATGTGACCATGGAACCAAACTACTCACGACTTAAATTTGCAGTCATTTGCAATGGCTGCAAACTATTCCGAACAGAATCTATACATTATGTAAACAGAAAAGATTAGTCTTGGGACATTATTTGAAGGGACATGTTGTTTGGATTCTTTATACGGAGATGTAGAGTTACGTCCTCTAAAAATGGAATAATTCGCCTTTGACCCAAACTCATTATTATTCATGGTGTTTGAATTCCTTTTATGATCATGGAATCAAATATTCGTCAATTTTTTACAATTACTTAGTTATGAATATTTGTTGCAGATCTTTGAACTACAATCTATAAAAAGGTAGACTTAAGTACACAGTCAATCAAAACTCTAGATTTCTGTTACGAACAGAACCCATTTAAAGTGTAAATAAAATATATTGTGAAAATTAAAGATTTATTCTTTGACCTCTACTAATGGTGTTGGGATTATAATTAAAAAAAAACACTGAAAGAAGAAATAATTTCTATTTATAGAAACATCACAAAATGAAATGGTTTTAATTCTTGGTTTACTTTTCTTACCATTCATTAAATTTGTCTGGAACCACTAACTTTTTCACGGAATCATAAAGTCTTTTGACGCAGTCTTAGACTTAAACTGAAAGAACCATAAATTCTTTGATGCAGTCTCAACTCTTACACTAAAAGCGTCTCAATTCTTCTCATAAAAGAATGCTTGGTACATTGTAAACAGGAAAAATTGAATATTGTATTCTTGTAAAGAAATGGATGGATATATCCTTATAACTGTCTTTTCTTTCGAAAACATAAAATCTTTGAAATTTTAGGAATATCCTTGGCACACATTGTAACCAGAAAAGAATTGAATATCCTGTAACCAGGTTATCTAGGCTATTCTTGTAAAGAAATGGATGGATATGTCCTTATAATGTCTTTCTTTGGGAATCATAAAGTCTTTGATGCAATTTTAGGCTTACATTCAAAAACGTCTCATTTCTTCACATAAGAAGAAGAATACTTGGTACACATTGTAAACAGAAAAGAATTGAATATCCTGTAACCAGGTTATCTAGGCTATTCTTGTAAAGAAATGGATGGATATGTCCTTATAATGTCTTTTTTCTTTCGGAATCATAAAGTCTTTGATGCAATTTTAGGCTTACATTCAAAACGTCTCATTTCTTCACATAAGAAGAATACTTGGTACACATTATACACAGAAAAAAATTGAATATCCGATCACTAGGTTATGTAGGCTATTCTTGTAAAGAAATGGATGTATATATCCTTATAAAAATCTTTTCTTTCGGAATCATAAAGTCTTTTTAGCAGTCTTTTGAAACAGTCTTTTTAGCAGTCTCTTACATTCAAAGCGTCTCGATTCTTCTCATGAAAAAAAGAATACTTGGTACACATTGTAAACAGAAAAAAATTGAATATCTGGTAACCAGGCTATCTTGGCTATTTTTGTAAAGAAATGGATGGAGTCATAAACTTAAATAAGTAACAGGAAAAACTGTATTTATATTTACCATCATTCGTCAAATTGAGAGATTTTTTTTTCCTTTTGAGGTGCCATTTATTAAAGAATAGGAAAAAAGATTGAATCTTACCATGACAGGTTACATCATTTAAGTTTTGTAAGAGAACATGATATAAAAAGTTGATGATAAAATTATTCCTAGATGAATTCACCTCATTATTTTAACATTTGGATGGTGAGAATTAAACATTAAGTTTATTTAGATAGTTCATTGTCATGAGATAGAAAATGCGCAATTAAATTTTAAAGATATAGAAAGAAAATGACGACATCTAATATTCTTAAGACTTGTGGTATTTTTTATCAGTTGCAGACAGCTAAAGTTTTGAGAGTTCAGGATTTCGACAAAAAAATTGAGACATTTAATTGACATATTTTTAAGACACTTATTTGTCTTAATTGACTTATTTTTTGACTATCCGTACAGTTTTAAAAATGATGAAACTACACTGCACATAATAATAAACAGAACATAGCATTCTCGATAAATTCCACAATTTGTATAAATTTTAAAAGAACGTTGGTAAATCCTTTGATCTTTGATTCTACTTAAATTGCTTTTCAGTCTATTTGAGCTTCTTCAATGCAATAGTGCAACGAAAGAACATTTGATTTATTTATGGCAATTTTCAGGAAATGTCTATCACTTATTATTCAATTATTCATAGAAAATAAAGAATATATTTCTTCTGAAGTATTCTTATTAAATATCTTTCAGAGTAATACTATCTAATTATCAATTTTATAAATGAACTTGAACTTCTTCTATGAAATAGTGCAACAATAAAATATTTGATTTATTTACTACTGTGCCCAAAAAGTAAGAACAGCTTTTTTTTTTTTCAAAAACTCTTTATTTATTCTGCCAAATTTATTTCATCGCCTTCAAAGTAATCCCCTCCGAACACAATGCACTTATGCCAACTTTTTTTCCAAAATAGACGGTTTGCAAGCACCAAATCTTTAATTTTTGGACGTGAGCTTCGTCGGTTGAGTTTGTTAGTTGACCAGAGGGCTCTTCGTCTTCAACGCCTTCTCTGCCTTCTTTGAACTGTTTATACCACTTCTAAACATTCTTTCCGGATATAGGAAGGCTCACCGAAGGCCTTCTGCAACATTCTATACGTTTCCGGAAACAAAATTTAATGCAAATTCTTTGCTCAATTAATTCATACATTTCAAAGATCGCCAGAATCACTTTTAGCGTCTCCCAAAGCCAAGCGTAAATCAAATACTAATGAATATTTTGACGTGAAATTTCACACAGATGTCAACGACTGTGCCAGTAACCTAAAAAAGAAAAAAATTAAATTCCATAGGCCCCGGGAATTTTAAAATGAGAATTGGTCTTACTTTTTTGGACACAGTAATAGGTCGGAGGGCTTCTACTTAAGTAAGTCCCCACCCTATACTGATAACAATCGCTACAAAAACTGTCTGAGACATGACTGAAAAATCACATTTTAGGTTAGTATCTCTCCAAATACACAGTTTTTAACTTTGGAGAATTGTTTTAACGTCAGAAAATATCCCTACTCGAAAAATTACTAAGCTGGAATTCGGTGCAATAGAGGAAGTAAGACACGACAATCATTCTGACGAAACATCACAAAGTATGACAGAAAGCTAGTTTCTTCTTCAGCAGTTATATTTAAGTTGAAGTTATTTTCATATGTTAGTTATACCTAAGCTGAAGTTATTTTTATAATACGTATTGCTATCCTAAATTATCTCTAAATTAACTCCATTTTAATAAAAAAAACTTCCTGAATATGTTTTTCAAAAAATTGCTACATTACTTGACAATACTATAAATTGCAGTTACAGTTGCGAATGGAAACTTTGTTGTGGTGAATTTTGCAGTAATGTTGGTGATTGCTTAAATTGGAAGATAGTTCTACTTACGTAACTCCCCAACCCTACTACTTGACAACAATCACTACGAAAACTGTCGAGTCATCTGTCGAAGTCTGAGAAAACTGTCTGATAAGTCACATTTGAGGTTGGCATGTTTGCAAATACATAGTCGTTAACTTTTTAATGTTCGAAACTATCCATACTGAAAAATTATCAAGCTCGAATTGGGTACAATAGAGGAATAAGAAAAAACTAAACTCAAAAGATCATTCCGGGGACACCATTTTGAGTCGATTGAAGATATTCAACATGAATTGCCGCGTGCTTTGAAGGCCATCCGTGCCGATGACTTTTTAGCATGTATTGAGGATTGGAAAAATGTTGGCGTAAGTACATTGTGTCCAGAGGGATTACTTTGAAGGCGATGAAATAAATTTGGAAAAATAAATAAAGAGTTTTTGAAAAAAAAAAAAAAAATAATTGGTCTTAGTATTTGGACACAGTAATATTGTTTGATAATGTTATAAATTGCAGATACAGTTGCGAATGGGAAACTTTGCTGCTGTGCTGAATTTTGTAGTATTGTTGGTTCTACGTTCTATACGTTCCCACAAACAAAATTTAATGCAAGTTCTCTGCTCAATTAATTCAGACATTTCAAAAATCGCCGGAATCAGTTTTAGCACTAATGAATATTTTGAAGTCAAATTTCACACAGATGTCTAGGACAGTGCCAGCAACCTAAAAAAAAAAAAAAAAAATGAAATTCCATAAGCCCCGGAAATTTTAAATTGAAAATTGGTTTTACTTTTGGAGACAGTAGTAGCTATACCTTTCAAATTATTAATGATAACTGTAATACATTTGGCGTCATTAGATCGAAGATGATCTGAAGATGCAAGATCTAAAGCAGGGGTGGTCAACCCAAATGATCTTGTGGGGCCACTTTGGAAATGCATCCTAACTCCACGGACCGCATATAAAATTATATATCCCCATATTAGATTTAGACCCACTATAGACATTGTTTTGGAGTTAACAATGAAAAACATTGTTTTGGAATTTTAAATTGAAAATTGGTTTCACTTTTTGGGCACAGTAGTACATAGTTATAAATTATTTTGGAATTTTTTTAATGCTAGAAAATAACCGTACTCGAAAAATTACCAAGCTCGAATTGGGTACAATAGAGGAAGTAAGACACGACAATCATTGTGACAAAACATCACAAAGTATGACAGAAAGCTAGTTTCTTCTTCTGTAGCATTTTTTTCTTTCTCTCTTCCCGGGCTCTATTTTTGCTGTTCGACTGCAGCTGTTCCGAGTGTTTTGACTGCGAGAGGCTTTTCCCAGAAAGCGGAGCCTGCTAATAATAAAAAGAGCCGAGGCCGCGAAAATAGCTTGGCTTTAGAGAAAACAATGGATGAAAAGCGCGGTAACAAACCGGCGAACGGAAGCCACCTGATTGTATGTGGGAAAAACCGGCTACCTTCGCCGCGCCGGCTTTGATGGCGGCTAATTGAAAGCTAATAATATGCCGCCGACTCACTCCACACCACGGCATATAAATACATCTTCTTCTTTCTGTGTTCCACAATCCTTTTTTCTATTGTTGTCGGCTATTGGTTATTTTCAAATGTAATTTCAAAAGCCAATGTATCAACAGTACGCACGGCAAAGATGCATTTCATGCAGTTAATTTTCCATGTGGATTAAGAATATTTCAAATGATTAAAATAAACAAATCTGAATATTAATATAATTAATAAGGAAAATGAAGCAAATGTTAATAGAAAAGATTTTATTGCTAGTTAATTACGCTAAGTTAAGTTACTTTTGATAAAACGCTCAATCACGTTTTATAAAACGATTAATTTCCTTTCTTACGACTAGTGAAGCACATGAATTTATTAGTTGCTGACAGTTTTGAACTAAAGCTCATATGAAATCCAAACACCAGCTCGAAAGATCTTTCCTTTGGCTTTTAAAGGTTACACAGCAAAAGCCTAAGATGCTTGCATTTAACACAGTACAGTAAACTCTGTGGATGGTAGAGTCTACTGTACTGTGTTAAATGCAAGCCCAGTAGAATCTACCACCACAGTGTGGGCGCAGTAGAGCCCAGTAGAATCTACCATCACAATGTGTGCACAGCAGAGCCCAGCAGAATCTACCAACCAGGTATGAGCACAGTAGAGCCTACCAACTAATTCTCTACTGTTATACTAGGTTCGGACTCTACCAGTGCTTTTAAATCAACAATATCAACCTCCGTAGTAAACCAACATTGACCTTGACTTTCACTAATAGAACCTAGATATATCGAAAAAAATTTTGAATTTTCTTCTACATCATTTAGTATAAACTGAACGGTATGTGCTGACGCAGATTGTTGTGCAGCAGATCCTGAGGCCTGATGGCCAATTGGCTAGCGCTCTGGCCTTTGGAACACATGCATCAGATTCGAATCCTGACGGTACCAAGGAAGTTTGTGAGTGGTTCGGAATCCACGTTAAACTGTGGGTCTCGATCTAATTAGCTTAAAGTGGTGCCCAAAATGACCGTAGAGCGACAAACCAAAGCTTTTTTTTTTTTTTTTTTTTTTTTTTTTTTTTTTTTTGCGTTTTGATACCTGATGTTGCAGTGACATCCATCAATATACCATGCGCACAATATATGACTATTCTCTCATTTGTTGGTGCAGCCGTTCCGTGCTCCCATATCCATATCCCCAGCATTGGGGTTGAACTATGTCCGACATGAGCACCAATTACTCGGAGTGATAATTCGTAATCTCTAGAAGCCACAACTATCGTGTTGTCAAATTTAAAACTTGCTCGATTGACGCTTGTATTCTTCTATGATGTATACTGAAGCTTCACACACAAAAACACCCAAAAAAACGCTAATTCCTTCATAAAAAAGCTTGTATTCCTATGATGTATACTGAAGCTTCACACACACACACAAAAACACGCGCAAAAAAAATAGTTAAAAACAGTCTCTAATTCCTTCATATAGACGATCGATTGACGCTTGTATTCTTCTATGATGTATACTGAAGCTTCACGCACACAGTTGGCAAAAAATCCCAAGTTAAAAACAGTCTCTAATTCCTTCATATGATCGATTGTCTGTATTCTTCCTGATGTATACTGAAGTTAACGCGCAAAAAAATTTAAAAACAGTCTCTAATTCCTTCATATTAGTTGGCACAACAAGCTCTCATGAAAGTCTTCATGCTAATTTTGAATGTGAAGCTAATTTCATGCTTTTGAATGTGCTATTACTACTAATACCAACACTTCGTTTCGTAATCCTATCAGAACTATATAATTGATAGCCTAAGCCCTGTCATTAGTTTACAATGAGTAAAATCTTTCAATACGCATTTGAACCCATTCATTTAAAATTTTTATTACGCCTAAATTTATTTTTCGTAAATTTAAATTATGTGTTTTGTATCAACAATAAATTCTGTGATAAAACATCAGTTTTATGGAACAAATTTTTTATAATTAATATTCAAGGAATTTGTATTTCACTCAATGTACTTGTCATTAATTTTATGATATTAATAATGGCTATTTGGGAAAACTATAATCATTTGCATGCCATGAAGGGAAAATTCAGAAAACTTCCACAAGATAGAAGTGTCTGTCTTATTAAGCATTAAAGGTGGTTTTCTATTGGATTCTAGAATTTTCGTCGTGAAACGCCAGCAAGAAACCTGAGTATGCAGATCATATTTATAATTGGTTGACTTTTTAAGACGAAAGATTTTAGTAACCGGTGGAAACTTATCTTAAAAGTAAATTAACTTCATAGAAATGATAGATTTGCTATTCATGGGATTCCTGAAATACTTTTGCTTTAAACCAAATAACTATAAAATTTAAGTGTTATAAGAAAAATTGCAGCTTTAATGTAATATCTTTTTTCTTCATAATCTTTTCTTTGTAATCATTTGCTTTCATTTTCAAGAACAGTAAATTGTTGAAAATGATTTCATGTCAAAAAGCTTTACATAAAAAACATGATAATATATTTATATCACTGTTCGTATTTAAAATTAAGATTTGAGCTACAAATTCTCAGTAACTTGAAGTAATATAACACATTTTATTGTCCTTTTTTTTGTATCACTGCGAACAAATAATCCTTTTTTATTACGATGGTGTTTATATTTAATATTTGCGAGAAAAAAATTTACATTATATTTTACTAATACCAAATATCATAAACAAATAATAACATCTTTATTTATTTTCATTTCTATGAAATAAATCCATGCCTTGCATTGTTTTGGTACAGCATTGCAATATCAAAAAATTCCAGTTTTAAATTTGAATTAGTTGCCAGTTTACTTTTAAAACATTTTATCTTGTGCTGCCATCTGTTGAGTAATTCAGACAATTTTGTTTTTCAATAGCATAATTAAGCAGGTGTAATATTTTAAATAAAAATTTAAATAGATTATCTCTAATTATAATTAGTTTTATGTAGATTCGTAAATGAAATACTAAATAAATAAATTAATGCTACACAAATTATCGTTTCAGTTTATAAAATATCCTTGTTTATTAAAAAAAAAAAGCGGAAATGTTGAATTTTCTGACAACAAATAATATGACTTGAGAACCAATTGTATGGTTATTTTATTTTATAAACATCTTAAACTGATTTTTGATATAAAGAAGAATCTCATTAACTAATATCAGATTCATCATTACTCATACTTTTTTTCATTAATATATAAATGTAGTAAAAAAACCAGAGTGAACAAGATCCTTTTACATGACAATGAAAAAAAAAAAAAAATATATAAATATAAAAAAATTAAATTATAAAATTTAATTATGGATGCTTTAAATTTAATTTTTATTTCAGTACCCTACTTTATTTTTTTGCTGAAATTTGTAATATTGTTATAAATCGATTCTTTTTGAATATCATTGACTTAAAACTCTAAATCAGGGTGGCTAACCAAATGATCTTACGGGCCCCTTTGGAAATGCATCATAACTCCACGGGCCGCATATAAAATTATATATCCCATATTAGATTTAGACCGACTATAAACATTTTTATATTCATATTATAGCCTGTTATATTAGATATTCCAAGATGTGGCGCATCATGAGTTCGCAGAATATAATTTAATTATTCTGTGAACTCATAAATAAAATAGGCAATATCTGTCATATATTCGCAAGAATATTATTTTAAAATCAAAGTTAATTCTCATAATTTCGACAGTTAATTTTTAGAATATATGGATGCACAAGTATTTTTCACCACTTTGGCCATTATAAAATAAATATATTTTGTAAAAATGTGATAAATCTTACGGGCCAGAAAAATATTCAAAGCGGGCCGCGGGTTGGCCATCCCTGCTCTAAATCCTACAGGGCAAGCATAAAGAAGGTACGTAGATTAACTGTTAATGTAGCACAAAAAATAAGAAAAATAAAGCGTACCCAAATTTCTTGCACGAAAGCAGAAACTCAACTGATAATGAAGTCTTGAGAAGGAGATTAGAATGTTCAGGAATTTTTTTTTATTGTCACAATTGTTTTGGTTCCAGTCGATTTAGATACATTCAATTTAAAATTCTATTTTAGGTTACCGTAATTGTCTTGTGCTACGCTTTCGGTATTTTCTAGAAGTTTTGCCAGATTGGCAATTAACATCACTAAAACATCGCCAAGGTCACAACTAATTTCTGGATGATTTTAGTCTTTCAATTTGTTCAGCAAACTTGTCCAATCCAAGGTCCCCTTGCAACTCAACGACAACAAAAATTACAAACTTCTATGCTTTTATTTTAATCCAATTGCCTCCCAAAACTTAGGTTTCAGGAAACATCCCTGCATACTATATTTTTTAATGCACCAAACTTGATCAGGTAGAATATCATGAACGCTATAAATTACATTAGAATCAAATAATTGAATTATCGCCAATTCCGAAATTACTTGAATTTGGGATGTAATTACGACACCAGCTACAACTTATTTTCGGACAGTTGCATCTTATTTTCTTTTTTATTCTATTACAGTTCACCTCAATTTAACGGAAATAAGTTGGTTGAATTGAGGTGAAATGTTGTAAAGATATTGGAAAGAAATCAGATTGTTTATGGAATGAAAAACAAACTTGCAATAAAGAATGTGCCAAAATTTGACAATGAAACTGGCTGAAATACTTGACATTTTTTTATACTTCACTGCTCATTCAAATGAATCAAACATGCGTTTACAAGGTGAAAAACAACTGCTTATTGATGTTTTACAATGCATTCGAAATTGTTTAATATCAATATGCAACAATGCATTGCACATGCATTCAGTAAAACTGAAGCTACAGCTATCACAAATTAAGGGAAATATTCTCGGTCTGGTGAACAACGAAAATTATACACTTTGCTTTTCGGTTTAATGGTGTTCAAAAACAAATTCGACACTTCGGGAAAAAGTTTAAATTTTTTGGACTCCATTTTTAGTCAAGATAAATATGTTACCTGCCAATTTTCAAAGTTTTTATTTTTCTTTTCTTACATATGTCTTCCTACAGAAAAAAATGTCCCTCATTTCACATTCATGCGTTTATGTCATCACTATTTGGAACATAGAGTAGTAATAAATATAGAGTTCGCATAACAATTGCCAGCTTGAAATCAACAAGCTCTTCATGTGATGGGTGTATACTTACCAAACTGCTCCAATTGATTTATATGGGACTCGTTACTTTATTTACTTCAGTTACATTGAAAGTGTGGTTATATGGTTCTGTGCATACCTAAGCCGATATATTCGTGAAAGGAGGACCTTAGGCATATTTTTCACATATAAGTAGAAATGTTGTGTTCAGTGAATGTAAAAAGGTTTTAAAGACAATCTTTTGAGTATATGCAATTCATATCTGCTTTATTTAGTAACTTGCATCATAATGTAGCATTTTATATGGGATATTATTTATTTTGATGAATACTCATCTGTTGATCAGAGGTCCTTTAATAGATTTAGAATTAACTTTAGGCATGTGTCTTAGATTTTGTGACTTAACATATGCGATGGTAACTTGGCAATTTTGTTAGACTTTCTGTACGATTGGCGAAAAGAGGAAAAATAATGATTTATCACACAATGGTTTTCATAAGAAATGCTTCAATTCTTTTTTTAGAAAATGTAATGTTCCTAAATATAGATGTAATTTATAAGTAAAATTTAGAATTTATCTATTAATTACTCATCTTTGATTAATAAATATAATAATATAATAATACAAAAAAATATTATATTGTTTTTTTTAGCTGCTGTAGTTAATTGAATACCTTTGTGAGTAAAAATAAATAATTAAAAATTACTGATCTGAAATGTTTAGGGAAAATAAAAGTTAAGATTTTTTTCCTAGGCTTACGAATCCCTCTAGGTCTGCTATGACTCCCTTTTCCGTGAGCTCTAGTGGCTTTTAGAACAATCATTCCCCCCTTTTTCAATTCCTTCTATTAGCTCACACACTCTCCCTATATCTTGTTCAAATTTTCAATTGTTCATAAAATATTTTTATTTCATCCACTCAAGTTCAAATACATTTTTTTTTGAACTTGTAGTGGATGACACTGGATGTTAATACAGTTTTTCAAATATTAACTCAGTAATTAAATTAAATTAATTAATTTTAGTTTTTTAGATTTAAGTTACATATATCTACCAATAGATGACGCCAGATAAACTTAAAAAAATGAATGAAAATTATTTATAAAGGACTTTCTGCAATATAGTGGGGAAAAAAAGTAGGAATTGACTTTAAATTATTTTTTTTTAATATTACTTGTTTCTCTTAAGTACGCTTACTTTCTTAAAGAGTCCTTATACATCCAAGTTTGCTTTTGCGTAGCGGATCATTTCATCATTGATATTAACAAAAGATTATCCACCTGAATAAGAAATGCCATCCCAAACAAACTAGACTTTCTTCAAAATAAATGGAATTTCATATCGCATTTTTATGTCGTGAAATTTATGTTTTGATTGATTCAAAATTCCTTTCGACAAAAGTATTTCCGTGGGAGAATATTAGAAGAAACTTTACAACTACTTATAAACATTGGTATTCATTTGATTTGCTCAAATGTGATGTAAAAAATGAGTCTAGCTTGTTGCAATTGCGACACAAATTTTTTTGTACTCGGAATTTCCGCGGTCAGCTTGCAAGGGCTTAGATTTCAAAACAATTTGTCAGCAAGTGTCCATGAATTTATCTGAATTTGGAAAAGTTCAAAACATGTGGCAACTTGAGCAAATTTAAGTACTTAAGTAAATTATGGTCAGCAATTTTCAAGTGAGTCAATGATGGAAAATCAAGTGCTTTTGCAATAAAAAAAAGTTTCAGTTAAGCTATTAACTCTCAAGAAAAATCCACAAGGATTAAACATAGTGAATGCTACACATTCTTTTTTAATTACTTTGTGTTGCAAAAGAGAGCTCCTTTTTTAAGAGTTTCTATTTTAAACAGATAATACGACCAGAACTTTCTTCAAAAGAAGTCCTTGGACACTTCGTCCAAGGACTGTGTATGTAAAGAATGTGTGTAATTGTGTAAGAATGTGTGTACCATTCATGTAGGATTCACTTTGTTTTAATCCTTATGGATTCTTCTTGAGAGTTAACAGCTTAACTGAAACTTTTTTTATTGCAAGCACTTGATTTTACATCATTGACTCACTTGAAAAAAATTGCTCACCATAATTTACTTAAGTACTTAAATTTGCTGAAGTTGCCACATATTTTGAACTTTTGCAAATTCCAGATAAATTCATGGACACTTGCTGACAAATTGTTTAGATAAGAATTGGTTAGATGCAATTATTTATTTATTCTCTAAATCTTTGTATTCGTTTGCAATAATCCCATTTATCTTTAAAAAAAATGTGTCAATTTTTGACTAGGACCAGGTCCATATTACCAAAAGAAATTCGTTCCTTAGCAATAAGATCTCCAAAAAAATTATTTTATTATTAATTTTATATTGACCAGATTGTTTCATTATTCCTACACTCAGATAATTCTCTAGTATCAGAATCTAAAAAGAAATACGGAGTTTTAGTAACTTAAACATCTTCTGATTGGTACACGTCTCGGAAATTTGTTGATTTTGAGGCGGGCAAAGGGCAAACTATTCCTTCCCAAAACTCAAGTAAAGTGTAAGAAGTGCAGATATCTATAGCATTTCAAAAAATAAACCGGACATTCAAAAATTGTTACTCATGTAAAAGCATCCCCCCCCAACCGTTCGCTTCATTAGCCAAGTGATGTCTAGAGCGGTGAAAGACCAAAACAAAAATGTGATTCACTTAAGTTCGACTTCAGCTCCATCCTCAGCAATCTTATTACCTGGAGACATTTCACGAACAATGTGGTGAGAGCTTCTCAACTTCTGCAACTGTTCTGGCTCACTACATAGATTGCCCTCAAAATTTCTGCCTTTTTCACTAGAACAATAGATTCAATGCCAAACGCCGGAGTTTGTAACGAAGTAGTAAGTGCAGTAGCTGCTGGCGTGTGGATGGCAATGTCGCTGTTTTTGGACAAACATATGTCTTGTTTTCTTGGCGTTTCAAAACGAGCTGATATCGTACAAAACATGTTCACATTGTGTTTTCCCTGAATCATGCACTTTTAACTGACTGCAAACTTATGTTGCTGAGGTATTGTTTTTTATTTTCAAGTAAAACCAACTCAAACTTGGGATTTTTTTTATCTTTTAAAAACATCATTTAAAGATTCACAATTAAATTTGCACGCACATCACAAACGATGAAATGTACGGCATTACAAACAATTAGCAAATTACACAGCTAAAAATAATCTGTCAACAACTCGCTGATATCTGTTTATCTGCTGCAGGCAAGGTGGTGCATGGTAGAAAATTGGCTGTTACGGTCGATGTATTCGCAGTCAAGTCGGTGCGTAGTGGAGTGGGTGAATGCAGTGGGGGTAGGATGTAGTGAAAGATAACTACACTACCACTGGGAAACAAATAAGGCACTGCTGGTTTTTTGTCCTCACGCTTTAGTTCTAGTTCACTACGCAGAACAGCTCGAATATATTCTATGATGTAAATTTCAGGCGTTTCTTTTAAAGCAGATATTAAAGTTGTTCCATGACAGTTCCCTGATATTGATTACCTCTTTTGTCTTCTAGTCAGTAGTGATCCCCTCCTTAATTACAACTTATTTTGAAAAAGCATTTCATCTTACATTTTATTAACTCCATTCTTTCTAAATCAATCACAGAAGGATACCTTAATTGTTCTCATCAGATCTAGCATTCCAAATTCTTGGAAACGTTTTAAATGTTAAAAATATATAGACTTCTAGATAACTTTCTGATGTAAACAGAAGATCATTAGCTACAAAGTGCCGAATAGCTACTACAATGGCCATTGTCAGTAATTTGAATCAGACCCCATTTTAAAATGTCCTGCATGTATAATAAATAAATGATTAAATTAATTACTCAAATTTTAGAAAATCTGCTTCCTGGTTTCTAAAAGATTAATGTCTCATAAACAATTGGAAATTAATAAAATAAAAATATTTAAATCTGTTTCTCAAACCGGGCCGCTACTTTTATCTGAAAAGAAATGCTTCACAAAGAACACTTCTATATCATTTTAAAAACATTCTGGCAACACTGCCTCGTTGAAATCTGAAAACCCCACATCTTGATCTTTCAAAGTTAAAAAATGTAAAAGGTATCAAATACACATCTCATATCTAAATTAGAAATAAAAACTGTTTATTAAAAAATTTTAAAGCCCTGATAAATACTGAATATAATAACCTTTATAGGTTTCTTAACAGATTTTAAAATAAATTGAAAAAGTGAAATTTTTTTTTTATTGTTTGCTTTCCTGTTTAATTACTTTTATTTAATGTGTGTGGATAACTTTGGTGTACATGATTTTAATAAATTTTCATGAAATTTTTTCTTTTTGTAATTAAAATAAATGGGTGTCATGTAACATGTAGCTCAACTTAGCATGTTTGATTGAAATTAAAAAAATTTATTAAACTGCTAACTGGGAGAAAACAGGTATAAATATATTTATAAATAACAAATATATATCAAGGGAGAAGTTCTATAGCATTTTAGTATCACAGTTTAGGCGTTTTGTATGTCTTCAGATTTAAAATATTTCTCTCCTTCTGAAAAAAAGAAAGAAAAAAAAGAATATTGAAAATAACTTACTTTTAAGATCAAGCTTGAAAAATACATGATGAGTGCAATACAAAAATAATAAATTTACGCAACAAATTAATTGGTAAATAAAAACATATACAAATTTGATTCAATTAATTTGGCTATAAATGTATATAGCATTTTTCAAGTTGATAAATACATTTTTAAAAACACTTCCCAGATTTTTATAAAATTAAAATTTAATATTTTAAAAATTAAAACATAATATTATTATTTCAAACTAACAACTCTATTTAATATTTCAATAAATATTTAAAATAATATTAAATATTAATTATACAATTTTCTTAATTTGAAGAAAACCAATGGATTATTACAATATATAATAAATAATATCAGTAATTTTTCACTATTTTGACTATCTAATAATTCAAATCATAAGATTGAAGAAACAATGCATTTTAAACGCTTTCCAACTGTTGTGAACTTTAGCGCTTATCAAAAAATTTCACTTTATGGAATTTATTACAGTTATTCATAATCGAAAGATATCATAGCATTAAAAACCAATGCCATTCCATTCCCAGGTAACTAATTAGAAAAATAGCAAATAATAGCCAAACAAAAGGAAATGCACTTCCTTTTGTTCAATTATATGGATAAAAATTACAATAAAAAAATGATGCAATGTTAATTAATTTATTAATATAAATTATAATATGCAGAAGCAATACGT